>JAGFNX010000058.1:0-172636 GCA_017657125.1 Scopulariopsis brevicaulis
GTGGGGGGGGCCCCCCCCCCCCCCCCCCCCCCGGGCCATCACCTCCGCAACGTCGTTTCTCGGGCGTCCATTTGTCGTTTCCTTGGTGTTTGCCCATCGTACCTCGTAGCTTTGAACCCCTGCGTTCAACGGGGTATCACAGTGGTGCTGACGACCGGCCACCGCCCCCGGGGACAAGGACCGTGCCTCCATCCGAGGGTCCAAGGGCTGCAGGCCACGCGAGCAGCGCCCAATGAGAACGCAGAAAGGAAAAAAAGGGTCCCGGTTAGAGCGGCGCTAGTGTTCGCGGACCGCCAGCCGTGGGCCTCCCTTTCCCGTTTGGGAACACGGGGGCCGCCCAGTGGCGCACTAGTCCGCTCCGAAGATTGCGCACCGGATGCGGCCGCGAAGATGCTTTGTGATGCGACGCGTTCCTCGCCCTCGGGTGCTCCGTCTCCACTCCCCAGGGAAAACAGACAAAAAGACAAGGGGCCCTTGCTTTGGGATCCAAGTTGGATCTGAGTGGGTGGACGGCAGCGCCCGTCATACCAACGAGGGGGATCCGGACGCACATCGCTCGCGACCCGAGATTAGCAGAGTGACCCTCCAAGGCGAACCACGACACCGGTGAGCGGCCCCGCATTCCCGAACGGGAAGTGCGCCCATCGATAACTCCTTTGCATGAGATGCAGCACAAAGAGGGTGCCATCGCGACCGCCGACGAACGCTCTGTCCCTCATGACTCGTTTAGTCGTCCCAGTGTCCGCGCCGACGCTCCGGCGCCCTCAGACAATGTGCAGTCCGAGAACGGCTCATTTCACGAAGTGGTGGTCGCGCTAATTACTCCCATCTCGGGCGAGATCTCTGGCCGGTCCGCGGCGGATCCGGGGGAATGAGATGTCCCGACAGACCTTGTTTCGCCTCGCGTATCTGCTACCCGTTGGGCGACACTTAACGATTGCGGGGGGTCTGTGCTTGAGCCCTCGGATTCGATCGCGATGATCTTGCTCTCTTTGGACATTATGCTCGGCCTCGTCACATCACGACGTGGGGGAGGGAGCACTTGCGAAGGGACGGAGGAACCTTATGAACCCCACACTTTCGGGGGCGACATTCGAGAGTGCAGCTTAGGGCCGTTCGTGAGAAGTCGACGTCTAATGGAGGGCGAAAGAGAGGAAGCTGAAACAATTCCACCGCCACTTTCACGGACAGAATGTCCCTTCGTACTCGACAGAGCTAAGATCTCCTCGGAGCCCTACGGTTGGGAGGACCGAGTCCTTCCCCGGCTTCCCCGGATACCGCCAGCTCAAATGCTGTAGGGTTGCTCTCGGTCCAGGTTCCTCCGTCCCGTCTTGGCTCACCACCCCTCGGGACGCACCCGCTCCCCCGCAATCTCGGCGACACGGGACGCACTGGGGTCTCTCGTCTCGCTTGCGCTGCGGTATGCGTGGGAGGTGGAGATTAATAATCTGTCGATACCAAAATGCAGGGAAGGGGGGGTTGAAGTGCAGCGCTCTATGCGACTGCTAATCCGGCGCGGTTTGAGCTCATCGGTCCTCATGAGAGATCTTCCAGGTGCTCTAGGATCCCGGAGCTTGGTGTTGGCGGTTTGAGGTGCGGGGAAGGAGGACATCAAACGCTGATCAGGTCACCGACGCCAGACGAATGATCGGGCTTTGCATCGGGGACGGGTGCGTGCTCGCCGCTTTCGTCCCAAGTGGCGAACGTGCGTTCGATATTCATAAGAACTGCTATAATTGTCTAACCGCCCGGCAGGGAATCCCATCCTTCATACGCCCGCTTACATCCTAGACCAAATCGATCAGTCGAGTTGGATCGTGAGCATTGGTTGGGGGCCATAACGGCCGGATTATATCCATGACTGGTGGTTCAGGGAGACCTTGTTAAAGGTGAGATCCGGGGGAACCGTGGGTCTGTTATAGGTGAGAGTCCTGCGTGCGACCCTTCAGGCGCCGATGAGTTGGACGGCCCCTTTGTGTTGTTTTGTCGTCCCGTCCCGGGGCTCTCATCTCATGTTTCCGGTGTCCCGTTCCACTGGCTTCCTCGTTCCACAGGCACGTTGACGGCACGGCGCTACTTCGGGCTCACCAACACGTGTGTACTGAACGTACCGAGAACCGCTTTGCTTTGGCATCAGATCAAATACTTGTATGTACAAGGCGTCAAGAACGCCAGTCATCTGCCTACTTGGAAATACCCCCTCCACAGCTCCGGGAGGACACCGTCGGGATCATACCTCTCTGCCACGCGCCTCAGCCTCCGCAGACTCTCCTCCCCGTAACTCGCCAGGACATCCTGCTCTCTCCCGGCATAGTTCATGTACACGGGCCCCATCTCCACTTCCATCTCCCGCGCAAGCTCCTCCACCCCCCGCGCCGTCTCGCGACAGCTCTCCTCCATGACATCATCGAGACTACCGTCGTCCCACGTGGCGCTTATCTGCACGATCATAAGGGGCCCGTCTGCAGGGTCAAGCCGCAGCGCGTTGCCGCCGTTCTTTTGCATCTCCTCTATAATGTTTGTGCTAATGGGCTGGAAGAGGACGTACGGGAGCGCGGGTGAGTCCGGCGTCGACACGGCGGCTAGACGCGAAGCGTGCGCTTCGAAGAGGGGGACTATTCTCTGGAAGAACTCGGGAGAGGTGATCCGGACCGTGACGTCCCACCAGGTCTGCCGATGCCCGTACGGCTCGTCGATGGCGCGCGAGTTGTCGGTGATGCTGCTGATGTTTGATACCCTGTAGAGTGCACCCGGCACGCTCTCGAAAGGCACAAATACAGCCGGGGTATCGTCTGGAGACGGGGGGGCAACAGCGTGGTAGAAAGTCGTGAGGACCAGCGACCCCCCGAGCTCGGGCCGGCTCGACATGGCGAAGTAGGTGTGCGCGTCCGGGTCCGCCGGCAGGCCTTTTATCGCGAGATCCGTGAACAGCGGGATTAGCGATTCGGTTGCTGCAAGGGGATATACTGCGTTGTGGGCCCACAGCTTCCCCTGTTCTATCATCGCAAGCTCGAACCTCGTCACGATCCCAAAGCTGGACCCGCCGCCTCCGCGTAGCGCCCAGTATAAATCGGTGCCCCTGTCGGGCGTGGCGGTCACGACGTCCCCTGATGCCAGCACGACTTCAAAGGCAAGAATGTTGTCGCACGCCCAGCCGTACCGGCCGGAGAAGTAGGAGATCCCACCGCCGAGGATAAGCCCTGCGACGCCAACGTCTGCGGTGCGGCCTCCTACCGCTGCGAGACCTAGGGGATCAAGCTTCTCGGAAATATCGATCCAGCGGCTCCCGGCGCCGGCGGAGAGCGTTTTACGGTCCGGGGAGAGCTCGACGTAATCGAGGTAGAGGAGGTCAATGGTGACACCGCCGTCGGAGTTTGACGCGCCGCGGAAGGCCGCGTGGCCGCCTCCCTTGACAGAGAATGGGGCGCGGTAGTGAGTTAGGAGGGTGAGGGCCGTGGATACACCATCTGTGTTACGCGGTGTGAGGAAGCAGGCGGGCTGCGCTTCAGATTGCTTATTGGACCAGTAGGTGTTGGAGGCGGCGTAGGCGGGAGTTCCTGGTAGAGCGACGTCTCCTGGGAGGGCCTCGGCCAGGGCGGCGCACTGGTGCTGGTGTTAGTTTGGGATGGGGAGGAAGACGGTGGAGGGTTGCGTACGGCCTGGCTTGGGCAGGCGGCTGCTAAGCCCATGAGGCCTTGGAACGTGAACAGGCTGCATGCCTTCATCTTGATGCCGCGGTTCTCGGGACGAGTTCTGTCCTTGGATTCCGGGTGACGGCTTTCCTTAGACCAGCGAAGACCCCCTGATGTCTTGGGCCTCCTTGATAATGTGAAGAGGGCGGAGTTCAGAGACAACCCATGGGCGGAGGACTAGTGGAGGTATCACCCTATTTCAAGGCAGGCCGTACACCCGTAGCATATCCGGCAGCGTGGCAACCCGCCGCCTGAGACCCCACCGCCGATCAAAGGTCCCTTGTCCCACCCCTACCCACCGCTGAAAACCAAATAAGCAACAAAAGCCGAGGGGTCGGAAGAAAGCATCTCCCTGACCAGGCGGGGATAGGCCTCGAGGTTGGCGGGACCGCCCGGACCCTTGTAAGTGCAGCCGTGCTACCCTTCGGACGTCGAGCTTCCGGGCGGGGCTGGAGCGGGTTCCTGCGATCCGGTGCGGCTGAGCGGCATGCTCTGCGGTACGTCTCCGGCCTAGGGCGCAACGATCGTCATTGAATGTTGCTAGCCGGCTGGGCACGGCAGCCTGGTCTACGGGTGTGAGTATGAGGGTTTGGACGTCGGGTGCGGATGGCCACGGGGATTGGGGGTTCTGAACAGGGGGGCCGGAATTCATCGGTAACCTGTTGTGGCTTGGATATGTCTTCCAGTCGAAGTTGAAGGGCTTCCTCGGAGGAGCTGATGATACCTCACTGCTATTGGGACCTCTGGCATTCTGAAAAGGGGTAGCATCTTTTCGCTTACACGCTTACACGCTTACACACCAACACACCAACACACTTATTCGGCACAAGTGCTCCCCGGCGCTGCCCTTAATGAAGGAGAACTATACTAAGCCGTGGATCTTCCACCACCCCAGCCGCTCTTCAGTATCCACAAACCTCTTAGCCTTGACCAGGGCAAAGTTCGTCTCTCTGCCGCCCAGGGGCCGCGGTGGCAAAAGTAGGAGCAGTAGGAGTAGTATTTTTTGGGCCGCCCTGACGGTGATACTACGGCACTATATTATCGACTTTGGTTCAAGAGTACGAGGCAAGAATATCTCTTCTAAGCGGTCAAGCGGCCCCGGACTCCCGCCAGAGTACAAAAAGTAAATGACAACAGTGAGATTCGAACTCACGCCCCTTTCGAGACTACGAGATTGTGGAACCGGGTGGGAACACCGGAAAACCTGAACGTAGCGCCTTGGACCGCTCGGCCATGTTGCCTTGACACGATAAGGAAAATAACCGCGCAAACCCCTCTTTGGTATTCTGAGGCAGGTGTGGAGCCCCTCGAGTTTACTTTTCCTTGAAGAGGCGCCGAACACGTTGTGGTGACCGCGGCCCTAGGGTTCATGAGTCTCGGGATCGAGGACGCCTAGCTTGGTGAGTGCTTTACCCCGCGCGGTCTTGATTGTGACGTGGGATGGAGTGAGCCCGTCCGAAGCACCCTATGGCACTCCTGGCTTCGAGGGCCCAGCATAGTGCACAGATTGGGTGACATTTTAGCCAGGAGCGAGTACTGTCCGAAAACTATCACACAGCGGTTTGCGGGGCCGTTATGTATATTGCCTTGGACGGAGCTGTCTCCGGTGACAAGTCGCGTGCTCGGGCCGAGTCCGTGCCCGCACCCGGGCCGCCTCGGCCCCACCCCTCGGAGCTCCACTGCCGCCCGTCCCGAATATATAAGCTTGTTACCGGGCATTGTGAATTGACGATAATTACGACTTATTCGTTGCCCTAGCGCTGCTTTCACCTGTCGGTATTGGAATAATTGACGGGTTCCATACTCGGCTGCATCACTAGATAACACTCAGGGCCTCGGAGGTCGAGAGCCGTAGTGGTCGCTGCTTCGACAGTCTTAGTTCTGTTGGGTTTGGGGTGGATGCTTAACGCTGTTTCCAGGCGGGGGCAATGTAGTTACCCGATCAGAGGCCCGTAGAGACGGAGCTTACCGTACTTTGAATATCCGCTGGGCAGGCGTAGATATCAAGTGCAGCCTCTCAGCAAGGCTATCCGCTCTTTAGATTGTCAAGAGCATACCGAGGCAAGGAGAATGCATACCGAAACCAGGAAGACAAGCCTCGACAGCCGGAGCATCACGTCACAAAGCGCCGTTGACTCTTTACCACGAGCTCGTCTTTGTGATGTGAGATCGCGTGACAATATCGTCCCGCGTTTCTGGGGATACATGTAGCCACTTACACACCATGCCCTTCGAGTAGGTCGCGGAGGATAGCGGGGCAATCGGGATCAGATCAACTCCGCCAACATCGCGGAATTCCGCCAGTTTACCAATTTCTAAGCAAAGACAGATTGGCAGAACTCCTCCCGCCACCAAGCTGACAAATATGACCCTTCATGGGGTCTTGAGAAGACAAGCAGCGGGAATTACTAACTCCGTCCGAGACGGGCGGAGGGGAGATAACCTCACTGGACACGATGTGTTATATCCGAAGTCCTGACATCATCGGAGTGCGAGAAGGTGTTTCTGTACGTGTGGGGAGCACCATGCATGCAGCTATGGTGCAATTGCCGCATCTTTAGTTCCGTCTAGTTTCCCGTGTTAGTGCGACTTATATAAAGCACCATATCCACCCTTAGTCCCCGTCCTAACCCAGCACATCGCCCGACGCTTCCCCGCTCAAGTCCAGCTCTCAAGACCAAACAACACCCAACACCACCAAGACCGAGCAAGAAAAGCCCAACCGCCCACCATGGCCTCTCAAAAGATCATCCTCTACACAAACCACAACTGCCCCTGTATGCCCCCCTCCCCCTCCCCCTCACCCAGCTAAAAAGAAACAGCATTGAACCCGCTAACGAAACCCAGGGGCCCACCGCGCGCACATCGCCCTAGCCGAGCTCGGTCTCCCCCATGAGGAGCAAATAATCGACCTCACCACCCCCCGCACCGCCGCCTACCTAGCCATCAACCCCCGCGGCCTAGTCCCGTCCCTCTCCTACGACGGCAACATCATAACCGAGTCCGCTGTCGTCGCCCAATTCCTCGCCGACGCGCACCCTTCCACCCTCCTCCCCGCCTCCAACGCTCCAGGCGGCGCCCTCGCCCGCGCGCGGATTGCCTTCTTCGCGGACGCGTACACCTCCAAGATCCTCCCCATCTTCTTCAAGTCCGGGACGGCCGACGCCTCCGAGATCGATGCGCTGGCAACGCAATTCGCGGACACCGTCGTGAAAGAGCTGGAGCCCCTCCTCCAAGACGCAGCCCCCTTCTTTGGCGGCAGCTCGCGCCTAACGCAGGCCGAAGTCCTCACGGGCTCCTTCGTCATCCGCCTCCTGGCGCTTACCCGGCGCGGGGTCTACCCCGAGGCGCTGGTGGCCTCGCTGCCGGAGCGGGCGCCCAAGTTCTGGAAGTGGGCCGAGGCGGTCGCGGCGCACCCGAGCGTTACGGGTGTGTTCAACGAGGAGACCATTGTGGCTGTTACGAAGAATAGGCTTGCGTTGGCCAAGGCCGAGAAGGAGAAAACTAAGCAGTAGGGCGGTTTATGGGGCGACTATGTACTTTGGTGCAGAGCTGTAATAATGTGCTGATCACTTATACGGGAACATATCCGATGTGTACACACTCCCCTCTCCAATTGACCTCGCCGAGGTGCATCCAAGCCTGTCTGCTACCTCTACCCAATCACCTTTACTCACCTCAGAGCACAACGTCCTCAACCTCAAACGTCTGCACAGCCCCCGACTCAAAGTACGACGAGAACTGAGACCCACTCACCACCTCATCCTCGCCTTTCACATACCTGTCCCCGGTCCCAGTCTGCGTCCTCCACCGCGCAACCTTCGCTCCTTCCGGCACCTCGAAGCCCGACAGATCAAAGCTGATATCCTGCGCCTCGTCCCAATTCACCGCAACGACAACCAGCTTATTCCCCTCTTCATCATACGCTGCCACGACGTTCCCGGACCCGCCGTCCAGGATGCGCATCCCCTCGCGGATGTGGCGCGCAAACTGCGCGAACACAAAGTACTTCTGCTCCGCCTCCCCCAGCCTCCCCTCGTCGTTATCCGCGTCGATAAGGCCCCAGCCGCCACCGTCGAGCACCTGCCAGTACTGCCACGCCGTCGGGCGCAGCCATCGGAAGTCGAGCAGCAGGTTCCGCGCGAGGCCCTCGCCCGTCGCGTCCTTCTCGCCGTACTCGCTGTTCCAGATGCGCTGCCCACGGCTAGCCGCCTGCTCGTAGAGTGTGTCGCGCCGTCCGCCGCCCTGCTGGTATCCGTGCACGTTGATGCGCGGGACGTTGTCGTGGGCCTCGTCGCTGAGGCCGTCCCACGTCACGACCGCCTCGTCGTAGTACGACTCATCTGATGCCGCGATAATCATGGACGTGAGGTTGCGGTCGTCGAGCTCCGCGCGGAGGTGGTTGATGATGGTCGACTGCGTGGGGATGTCAATGTGGCAGCCCTCCTGGGTGTTGTTCGACGTCCACCAGTCCGCCGACGGTTCGTTGAAGGGTTCAACCGACTCGAAGGTCACGCCCCAGTTGTCCGCGGCGTACTTGGCAATAGTGGCCATGTAGACGGCGTGCTGGCGCAGGTTCCACGACTGGATGTTCTCGCTGCCGTCGCTGGACCCGGACGGGTTGTGGTTCTTGCACATCCACCACATGGGAGAGTTGGAAAAGAGCTCGAAGCGGTTGGCGCCCCTCTCCTGCGCCTTGATGAGCATCTCGCGCTGCTTCGCGTCGACGGACCAGTCCCAGCTCTGCGACGCCGGGTTCGCGCTGTCCCAGTTCAGCCAATGGCCCTCAATCTGGCGCGAGGGAAGGATATTGTCAGATTCGACCATCCGGTCGCCGTCAATCTCATTCCAGCTGCAGGCACCGGCGTTGTGGCGTGCGATGTTGAACCCGAGCCCCGGGAGCTTCTCGCCCGCGAACTCGGTGTCGTCGAGCGTGAAGAAGATATCGGCCAGGTCATCTCTGTCTCCGAATTCGGCAGCCCACCAAGCCAGAGATGTGCCCCAGCCCTCCCATGTTCCTCGATCGGAGCCAGCGTCAATGGTTGTCGAAGTGTCGGCGCTCGCCAGTTGGCCAGTGGCTAGTGCCGTAGCCAAAGCGACTAACACACAAGAGGTCATGGTATCGTTGAAACGTAGATAGTAAAGACTAGAGGCCCCACGTTCCAGGAGAATGTTGGTCTAACACCAGCCGTTCTGGAGAGATCTGGATGCCCCTATGAAAGATGCTGAAGCGGGCTATATATAGTCGACTTCCATAACCTTGTGTGTTATGTTCATCCGCTCTCGGTGTTGGAGCGCTTCGGGGCCATAGAGTAGTTTCGACTAATATGGGATTATACTACCCCCGCCCACACTTGCCGCCGGGTCGATGAGGGGAAGCAGGACAAAGCACCATCACTGCAGATTAGATTGCCCATCACCCGTTCGCTCCTCATCGGTTCTCTGCTCTCTCCGGTCTTGATTGGCGCTCATAGAGATGGCCCTGTTCTTCTCTGCTATATCGCGTCATATGGGAGACGTCTTGCAGCGGGATGTCATTCTCCGATGCAGTGACGTAGGATGAACGGGACTGAAGAAACCGCATGCCGGGGTATTAGTACGCCGAACGCCCGAACGCCTGCCTGATCCGCATGTTAGCTGGGTGCATGTCACGGGAAACAATCCAAATGTATAATGAAAAGCCCCGGTTTGCGCTCATCGTATCCACCCCCACTACGCCTCTGAGCTTCACCCCGCATGCGGGGAGGTGGGGGACCGAGCCCGCCCTGGCCACGCACATGGCGGTGGACACAGCGGAATCTCCCGGCCCGGGGTATTCAGTGCGGACAGAACAAGTCTAAGTCTTGCAGTACGGTCTCGGTCGACGTTCTTCCCCGGCACCCGATCGAACGAGATCTGGAGCGGCAGATGCGACCTTCCCGATGCCGTCTGGAGCCCCGAACCATACGCGGGGTAAGGCCTCCGAGCGTTTCCCCGATCACTACCTCAACTCGCGCTGGTGAGTAAGAAGACGGTGGCAGCTGACTGCGTACCAGGAGCGCCCGCGAGTTCGTAAACTCCAATGTCCCATCGCCATATACAGATTGCAAGATAGGAAACTTCCTGTTGGGATAACGGCGATGAGCGACCGTGGGAGGTAGACGCCACATTTTGGACGTTAGAAGTTAGATGCGAAGACGTCTCTTTGTCGATGGCCCCTCGACTTCATTAAGATGAGAAGAAATCGAGGGTCTGATTCCATTGAGGATACCGGCGTGCGTAGGAAATATGTTGTCATGGGTGGAGGCGAGAGAAACCCGGCTTAGGAATTTTCAGCCCCGAATCCAGGCGGAGTGTATTGAAGTCCTTCAGACCAGCAGAGTCACAGGCGCTCTTGCCCCGAGGTTGAGCATCGCGGCGTCGAGGAAGGTGCGATGCGGTTGGTGGCTGCCCCCACTCAATAGCGTTAGCGGTCTTTCCCAGCGTCGCCACCGCGCCTTCCGTCCCCCTCAGAAATCCCTGTCGTTGGCCACTAGCAGGAGTTCGAGACACAAGGTTCGCTGTGACTCTCCTCTGCCCTTTTCATCGCCCTCATCGGCCATCAATAGGTTGTGTCGAGAAACAGACTGCGTTCGTTTTGCACCCTTTTCTGCCCCTTGCCGATCCCTGCCCCACCCAGGCCAAGCTTTCCAGGTCTCACAAAGCGGCGTTGAAACCACCGCCACCTTGAAGCCTCCTGCACGGCGAACCCCCCGAAAGCATCTGAATGCATTGACCCGATCTAACCGGCTGAAGTTCGATAGCCTTTAGTCGGAAACGACCCGCGGCCGAGCGAGAGCCGCCCGTGGATAAGCTTCTCCAGCTGGGAGGGTCTCTAGTCTTGGCACCCTTCCTATGGGCGCTCCCCTGACGCAAATCCCAAGAGAGATTATGTCCGACATCATGCAGCCGCGGGTACCACCACGGTCGACCCGCGAGCGTATCACAACCAGCTGCAATGAGTGCAGGAGGAGAAAGCAGAAGGTGGGCCTCCCTCTAATCTCGCCATTGCCATCGGTAATAGTGCTCTGCCCGCGGTCGGCACTGTCCTGTGCCAACCCCAGGAGGCGTCCATGACACCCGCGCCGTGCCCAGCTGACCCGAGTAGCCTCCGGTGCAGGACGAAGCTGACGCCATAACCCCAGTGCTCCCAAGGCCAGCCATGCACCAACTGTGCGAGGCGGTTCCCCCAGCCCGTGTGCGAGTATAAGCCTAGCAGGTAAGCCGAGTCCCGAGCCCAGATGCCGAGTCTAGCGGCGCTGAAGACCCATGTCCCGCCACTCGGCACGTCCCGTCCCGAGCCCGTAGCGAGTTCTCACTTACATGGGACATTCCTGGAAATGAAGACGGAGGAACCCACCAGGTGTCTCGAGCCACCCTACTTTCACTGTGACACTCCGGTCCCCCGCGAACGATGAACCGGAAACCAAAAAAGCCCGCTCGGAAGCCCCCGAGACAGCATGGCCCAAGGACCGACACGCGGACCGCACCGACCTCGAGCACGGAGGTCAGGTTGCCTCGTGGTCTGGGGTCGACATGACGACGCGATATCCGAGCGCTATTTCCCTCGGGCGCCTCGTAAACTTCCACAATCAGCCGCGGACACCCCCCTCGCAGCTCGAGGACGTGACCCTGTGTCCCGAGGGCTGCACGAAACACTCGCGGGCTGTTCACGACGCGGCGCGCCTGATATTATGTCGCGTGAGCGTGCCGGACAGGTTCCTAGCTCCCTGGAGGTCGACCTCCCCAGCTTACGTGCAGCAGCTGTTGGACTACCACACTGCCGCGAGCGCGAGGCCGGCACCGTGGCAGGGGTCACTACCCGACTTCGACTGCCTACCTATGGCGCCCTCGCCGCAGAATTATGACTTGCTGACGATATGTATGTCGAGCACACCCCTTTTGTAACCGGCAGGGACGAGCATCCGTCCATGTGCCGCTGGATTTCCCACCACTAGACATCGCGTTCTCGCCCATCTCCTGCATGCAGTCGTCTAACGCCACCCCCAGTCCTCAAACTACTCTCTCGCTACAAAACCTGCCTCGACGGGAACCCAGACGCGGACAACCCGATAGTCAAGTTCTACGTGCCGTTCTGCATCCAGGACCCGTTGATGCTCCACATCATCCTCTACACCTCGACATGTTTCCTCAATGAGACGGGCCATATCCCCAAGTTAGGCGTCATAGCCCATAAGGGTAAAGCCATCCGCATGCTGAATGAGCATCTGCGCTCCCAGAGTCACCAGACGAACGATGCCGTTGTTGCTGGCGTGGTTCAGCTCGTCGTCAACGAGTGGTACTGGGGTGATACTGACGACTTGTGTGCGCATATGAGGGGCCTCAGGGAGATGATTCGGATTCGAGGCGGGTTCCATAGCCTGGGTATGAATGGTTTGCTCGCCAAGATGGTGATCGCGTCAGTATCGTTTTCCCAATGCATGTGCTTCCCTTGCTAACAAAGGAGGGTTATAGCCACGATGTTGCGATAGCCGTAGCGCACGAAATCCAACCTTTTCTGGGAAACGGCATCGAGTTTGAATACGACGACCCCACCGTGCCCCCCTACCGCATCTCGCACAACACTCCATTCGTCAATGACCTCCCGTCCTTTGCAGCCTCGGCGGGGACGCTGGGTCTGCACCCCACCACGGCGTCAATATTGGACGACGTACGGTTCCTCATCAACTCGGTCATGTCCTTACCAGAGAACCCGTCGTTGGTAGACCTGCAGAAGATTGCCACGACCTCGGCTTGGATGTACGAGCGCATTAGCAAGCTCCCCGGCGACTCACCGGTCTCGGCGGTGGTGGACGATATCAACCTGATGTTCCCAGCGAACGCGATCGATGCAAACACCGGTGCCGCGGTTTCTGTCTACGGATCAGATGTGGGAACTACTACGGAGAGTAGTGCGGCTTCCAAGAGCGGGCACAGCCCCGCGACGTATAGCGAGGGCGGGTTTAGCGACTCGGCTTCCCCCCCGGCACCACGAGGGGTCGTGGCCATCGCTTCGACAAGACGCCCTTCCCCACGTGGGCGTCGGGACGTCGCGGCCCGCCCGGACTTCATGTACCGCGTGATCCGCATGGCGGCGCTCGTCACCATCCGCGCCATCAGGAACCGGCAGCCTCTCAGCGAGGCGGGCACCCTCGAGGAGTTCCTCGAGGTGTGGACTACTACGTGGCGCGTACCGCTCACGACGTGGCGGGGGACGATTGGCATCTTCAACTGGGCCATGGTGTCCATCGTGCCGCTGTCGCACGGGGGCGCGCACGAGAGGTTTGCTAGGTCGATGTACACGATCTCGATGGTGTCGAGGGCCATGGAGGACTGGGGGCTTTTTATGGATGCTTCGGGGGTTACGATGAGGTTGCAGAGGTGGCTGGCGAAGGGCAGGAGGAACGAGGGGGCCGTGGCGGGAGGGGGGAAGGCGGTTGCGAGGCATGGGTTTTTGAATCCGGGGTGGGATTAGGTGAGGGGCTTGGCGGGTGTTGGTGATAATACCTCTGAGCCCCTGGGGGAGCCTCGATATAGAGCTGGCGGCTTATGAAGAACTACGCTTCTCAGGCGCGCTGTTAATAATATGTACGTTCAATATGCAACTTGTGTGGGCTGAAGCCACTCCTTCTACGAGGACCTAGCACAAAGTACTACAAGCTGAAGCGTTGTGAATCTAGTTGTATTAAGCCACTGCTCCCGCATTTTATCATTGTGAGCTATTAGGGTCCTTACAGATCTGCTCGGCGCGTTGCATCTACGTGCAATGCTATTAAATCAAGGACAGTCCCGGAGAGCGTGGAATAAGTGTATGTTTGGGTCTTCCTGTTCCGGTTCTATAACCCGTGCTCTCCGTCATCTCAAGACTGTCCAATACTACTTGTGTAGTTGGCCATCGGGATGGCCGTGCCAGCCTGCGTTATGACTCGGGAACGAAACGGACGAAGCCGGCCGGTAGACCCCGTCTACGAAGAGAGTGTTCACATGTAGTCAACAACCCCTCGACCTCATAGCCGGCTATGCTTGTCCTGCTCACTCCCCGGACTGTTGACTTGAACTTTGACAGGGGTCCAAGTTTCTGGCAGTTCAATGAGAGTCACTGTTTTCAGTGGAGTTTCCAGAAGAGGGCGCAGAAAATCAGTGGGGCCTCTAGGAACCGCCGGCGCCATCTCCACGCGCTAGCCGAACCCTCCCCTCCCCACCCAAACTTTTTCGCATCGCCTCAGATTCTCTCGTCCTCCAACAACTTAGTACAGTCACTCCCCCGACAAGGCCTTTCCAGCTGCAGCCGCGGCCATAATCCTCTCTCTCCTCTCTTCTCCGCTGCATGAAAACCAACGCGAAAACCTTCGCCTCGTCGCTGTGGACCCTTGCGAGACTTCGCCCTCTAGGCCCATCGCCCCGCGCCCGCAACAGCATCCGGAACGTCCAGAGCCGCGACATGTCAGAGTCTCCGGCTGCCGCCGCAGCGGCCGCCGAGGCCATGCCCGACGCCCAATATCACGTCTCTCCCGCTCCCGCTGCTGACGCAGCCCCCGACGCCGAGACTCTACCCGCCGTCGCCTCCCTCAGCGTCGCCGATGACCCCAACACCCTCGCCCTGACCACGACGCCGCAGACCAAGAAGCGGCCCAAGAAGCAGCAGCCGCGGTACCCCAACAACAAGAGCGTCGTCATCACGCCCTGCGCGCCCGTCAAGCGGCCTTACTACTTCGAGGACGGGCTGCGCAAGGTGGCGCCCTACTTCTACACGTACAACACCTTCTGCAAGCAGCGGTGGCGCAACCGCGAGCTCTTCGAGATCTACTCGTCCGAGTTCCGCGACCGCCCCGTGGCCTACTACCGCCGCGCCATCGAGTCGGGCTCCGTATCCGTCAACGGGAAGCCCGCGGGGCTGGAGTATGTCGTGCGGGATAACGACCTGATATCGCACACGATCCACCGCCACGAGCCACCCGTGTCGGGCGAGGAGATCGCGATTCTGCACGAGGACGACGACATGCTCGTCGTCGTCAAACCCTCGGGCATCCCCGTCCACCCCGCCGGTCGCTACGGCTACAACAGTATCCTGGAGATCCTAAAGGACCAGCGCGGCCCGCACTTCGTCCCGCACCCGTGCCACCGCCTCGACCGCCTCACGAGCGGCATCATGTTCATCGCCAAGAATCCGCGCGCCGCGGAGGGCCTGCGCTTCCAGATCGCGGGGCGTACGGTGAGGAAGGAGTACGTCGCGCGCGTCATCGGCGAGTTCCCCGAGGGCCCCATAGTCTGCGACGAGCCGATCCTGCAGATCTCGCCTAAGCTGGGGCTCAACCGCGTGCGCGCCAGCGGAAAGTCGGCCAGGACCGTGTTCCAGCGCCTGGCGTACTACCCGCCCGAGGCGGATGCCGAGGGCAAGGAGGGGCTTGCGGTGCCGGGGCGCGGCGGGGCGGACGGCAACCCGGCGGACGCGGAGGGCAGGCCGTGGGTTGAGAAGAAGGGATACTCGATCGTGCGGTGTCTTCCCGTAACCGGGCGGACGCACCAGCTGCGCGTTCACCTTCAGTTCCTGGGCCACCCGATCCAGAACGACCCCATCTACGCGAACCAGAAGGTGTGGGGCTGGGGGCTGGGGTCCGGCGACGCAGACGGCGAGACGCACACGGATGAGGACGTCATGAGCAGGCTGAGCCGCATGGGCAAGGAGGAGGCGGCCGACGCGGTGGCTTACCACGTCGAGATGGTGGAGGAGTACGAGAAGAGGAAGAGGGAGCTCATGACGGGGAAGAACTGCGAGGTCTGCGACGCGCCCCTGTATACCGACCCCGGCCGCCAGGAGCTGTCGCTGTGGCTGCACAGCCTGCGGTACCAGGCGGCGGGAGGCGAGTGGGGATACGTCACGCCGCTGCCGGCGTGGGCGCTGCCGCCTGCAGGTAGTGATGGGCCGAGGGAGGTGGGAGGAGTCGAGCCGCTGGTCGCGGCCGCGAAGGCCGCGGGACCGGATCCGGTGTAGGGGTGCTTGGTTTCACGGTCCCATTTGGGGTTCGTTTTACAGGGCGTACTGGGGAACATCTCAGCCTAGGAGTTCGCGGTTGTAATGCATGGAGGGCGCTAGCTGGGACAGCGAGCTCGAGGCGGAAAGGTTGACAGGTGGCCCTCGAGCTCCTGCAACGCCGCCTTGTACGAGACGCACCGGCGTCTCGTCTGACTCGGTGCCAGGGCGAGACATGTGCTCAGGTCAGTCCGGGCCGATAAAGACGCAAATAGCATAGCCACAGGTCTTTCCATTCCCTCGGTGCATTTTGAAGACCAGGGTAGCCACATGTCCTTCTGACCTGGAACGGACTAACGCGAGTCTAGCTTAAGCCCGGGTCTGTTAGACGCCCGCGTCAATTCCAATCTCGTGCCTGTGGTACTCCGGTCACTTCTCTATGTCTCACTTGCCTGGGAGGTTGGCACAGTCGGTGTTGTGATAACCTCTCGAGCTTGAGGGCCGTCTCTCTTTTCTTACTATACAGTCATATCCCCAAGCTCATCCAGGAGTCATTCCATATTTGCCAGTAACCTACAAGTCTCCCCTCGGATTCCGTGACGAGGCCGGGAGACGACGGCATTTCCAACTTGGGAGGGAGCAAGTGCCCGTCATGATGTCTTACACCACGAAACATACCTGCCCGGTCTCATTCCCTTTACTTTTCCCCCGCACGAACGTTTCTCTTCTGCTCGCGACTCCTTGCTAGCGAATGAAAGATGATGAGAAAGCGTAGTGTTCTTGGCGGCTTAGGGTCCCCTTACCCCTGATGGGTATCTCTCCGCATGTCTTTGAACATAACGGCCGACGGATGCCGTCCCGACCCGGTTGTTTTTCAACCCTTTTGGAGCATAGGTCCAAGGTTCTCCCCCATCAGTCGAGACTGTGAAACATGGAGCATCGTACAAGGCATTCCTAAGCCCTGTGAGCGGGTCGGGGAGATGACTAGGGGTAGCATGGGGAGACATGGAACCGGCACCTGTCACCGTACGTGCTTTTTACGCCTGCTATCTTCACGCGTTAGAGCGCGTCACCTGTTCAGAAGGCAAAAATAGGAGAGCGAGTATACTGTTATTAGAACTGGGGTTCCGGTTGGGAGCGGTTGGTGGCCGTGGGGCTTCCGAACCCCCTTTCCCCAAGGAGACTGACACCCGATGGACGGCCATCATCTGTCCGGATCACAGAGCAACTTTAACCTCAAGAGCGTCGTTGTCATATTCAGAGCCTGCGAAGTCTCTAGTGGCTAGTCTTCCCAGGTAACCGCTTGACTCTTTCGCACACCGCGCCAGCAGCACTTACACCAAAGATGGCGGCCCAAATCCACCCACAGCCCGTCATCCTGTCTGCCACCCAAGGCCTCCACCCTCAACCACAGAACTCGACCGGCGCCCCGGGACATATCAACATGAGCTGGTCCGACTACTCGTCATCGCCGGCAGAGGCACACGCGAACGCATATTGGGAGCCTCCGGTTTTCCCTGGGAGCAACCATCTGGAAGCGCCGCCCGGGGACATCTACACAAAACCACCCCGCGCGCTTCAACTCATGGGGGACCTACTACCTATAAAATGCGAACCACCCACGCCGACGAGCCTCGACGCTCCGGCCCCCTCCCTAGCCGGGTCCTCCTCATCGGTCGAATCAGACTCCTTTCCCGCGGGATCAAGAAAGTACAAGAGTAAGCAGCACCCCTTGTGCCCCACCCTATCCCCACTTCGCGAGGTTAACGCTGGGACCAGACACCCGGACCGTGTCGAACCTCACGCCGGAGCAGCTAGAGCGTAAGCGAAGCAACGACCGCCGGGCGCAGAGGGCCATCAGGGAGAGAACAAAGCGGCGCATGGAGGAGTACCAGAGCGTCATGGCGCAGAAAGACGAGGTGATACTTGCGCTGTCCGAGAAAGTGAGGGCTCTGGAGGCGGAGCTTGCGAGACAGAGCTGTATACAACGGCAGGGAGGGCTCGGTGGTGGTAAGTAGCCTGAGCCCACTTGGGACACCATGGAGCTCTAGTTGATGCTAACGGAGATATTGTAGGCTCAGGTGTCGGTATACACGAGAAGGAATCCGATGCAATACAGAGGAGCAACTCGCAGTCACAACACCCGTCGCTCACGAGCGGCCTACCCAGAAATCACCAGGGATCCCTCGCTTCCCATGCCTCTGGCCCGCCATCATTATCATATCTACCCTCTAACAACCGGTGCGACCCATATATGACGAGTGCCCTCGCAAGCGACGTCGCCTACAACGCCGTGCAACAAACCGAGGACCCGAAGCAGAACGGGATGCCCTGGCCGGGGAACGCCTGCGGTGCGATATCATCAGCGCCGTCATCTTCCTCATCAAGAAGCCCTCCTTCATCGATGGCCTATGGTTTTGCGGGACCATTTTCCTCTAGCCCGACGACGATGGAGGCAGGAGAGGACAGAGCTCGACATCCAATATCGACGCCCTTCCCTCCGCAGCGGATCGAGCCGTTGACGACGACACTCGCTCACGGGGAGGGCTACGGCGGTTGGATGCCACCCGGGAGCTCATACTGGAATGGCGAGCAGGATCCTGGATGTGGAAGATCGTCCTTCACTCCATCAGTACAGGTACAGTACCCTCTTCCTCGAGGGTCGAGGATCGAGGGGCAGGTACCGTGACCATGATCGAAGAGGAAGCTTGCTTGGAGACGATTTTGACAGCTAGCTGGTATTTGAGGTATGCTACTGTTCCTAGCTTCTTATAATAGTTTTTCTCTTACAGGAGAGGAAGACGTGACTCGACCAGGGAACACACCAGGGTTACAAGTCTAGACTAATGCACCGTCATACGAGGTGGAATTAGACGGGGCGTCCCTAACTGTTTACCTTGTGAAACTAGATAGTTCCCAACGCGACCATCATTTAGCACATACGACCATAGCTCGTGGAAAACTGAGGGTCCCGTCCGCTCCCCTGAACATAAACCACGAAGCGCTGGACTAGTAGTTGGGTCGGTGACGACCAGCGAATCCCCAGTGTTGTATGTTTTTTGCTCTTGTTTTGCTCCCAGACCCACTTGGCGCCCCACTTTGGAATGGTTCCGGTCAGCAGGAGCCGCTGGATGTTCAGGTCTGGAGGAGGATAAGGGGAGGAGGATAAAGGGAGCATGCCTAGCGCCACGCTTTGGTCCGCTAATACTTGTAGACTAGAAGGCACCATCCTATAATGATAATTAATTATTGGCAATATTTTAAGGCGTTGTCAAATGTATGGTCTTCTTTGGGCCCTGTCTAAGGCTTTTTACTAAGAAAGATTATGTGCGTGAAGACAAACCCGTCGTGGTGGAGCGGCAGGTCTCTAAGACCGACATGTATGGGATAACTCTAGAATGGGACCAAGTTTGTTATGAACCACCCCCCAGACAAGTATACCGGTGATATAAGTCTACTTACTCTGTGGGTTATTCATAGACACGAGGTTCTTCGTTTCCGAGGATTAATCAACTCCCGTATACTCGCCAGTTTATTGCGCATAACACAATCTGGTTTAGCCACGTAGACGAATCACAACGCAATGAGCTCAAGGCGCTGCCGTAGACCAACTTTTAGCTCTATTCTTCTTTACATATATAACCATACGACCAGGTGGCCCAGGGAGCCATTACCCTCATCTTAGCCGTCGCTTTAGCTATCGTCCCTACCACGCCCTGATGGTTCGGAGCGCAAAGTAACACCAGGGGTTAAACTGTCAACTAAGTCCTAACTCACCGTATAGTATGCGGAGTACTTCAGAAGGTTCAAGTTGCAAAATCCGTATACTTGGAGGCCACCGGCGAGAAGTTCGCCAACACGCGTCTTATAACCCGGTGAGACTTATCTCGGCAGAGTGCTCCAAGTTCTAGAGGATAGTCTAGTCAAATCGGGTGTCAAGTCAACGCCACGCTTCCTCCCGTACGAAGTAACTGCCCGACCGGAGATCAAGACGATATTATCGACCAAACCTCTCAAGGCAGCTTCTCCTTTGCTCATTGAAGACCGAGTCCCCACTTTTAACTAACGACGTACGGGATAACCTAGTAGCGAAAATAACCAATGGCCTCGTGGCTACATTCATGATGAAGAGTTCTCGCGACATGTAAAGGCGCGTTCTAGCGGGCCATGCCGGAAAGGCCAACCAAGGTGTAAGCGTGGACACAGTAGTCCCGGGCCATCGCGAGTGAAGAACCATCCCGCTCTACGTGTCTTTGCCGGTCGTAGGGGTCGCGGAGAAGACAGACACACTAACGCACTGTCGCGGGTCAAGAAATCTCCCGTGAATCTCCCGCGGGACTTTCCTTCTTGTAATGTTCTTAGAACGGAATGCTACCTCGTACATGGTGCCGGGGATGGATAAACCATAGGCTGCATAAGCTCAACGTCGGACCATCTTCGGAGGAGACGGGAAAACATGTCCAGCTAAGAACCGATACTCCGCGCGAGAAGGGGTCCCGTGGGACGATGATCCTGTCACACTTCGCTCCCCGATTGCCGTCTAACGGCCCAAAGACCCACCTATAAGCGTCCGAGAGTCGGCCCCCGGGCGATCCCAGGCGAAACGTCGTCGAAACATCGGCCGAACAATCCTTGGTTCGCCAGGAGGGGCCAATGGCGACGCCCTTGCGGCGAAAGCTCGCTAAATATTCGGCTCACCCTCGGAATACAACTGAGGGGTCGCCCATTTAACCCACCCCGCGCAGCGAATAGCCAACCGCCCTCCCCCTCCCCGCAATCGTTCCGAACAGCCTGTGTGGACCCGTCGGCTTGTCGGGGCGACGCTGCGGCGCCATCCAGCCCTCAATTGGTTAGTTCTCCGACACGGCTCCACGAAGCGACGCTCTCGGAGTGGGGAGAAGCGGGGTGGTCCCGGAGCAGCTCCCAGAGCGCGCCGGGCGGAATGGAGCAGGAGGAAGCGGCTGGGAGAGCTTTTCGCTGAGAACGTGGAGTCGCCTTGGCTGCACCTCGGAGGATGCGGTTGCGCATTGGCGATGTTTCCCTCTACGTACCAGATGCGGTCCCAGGATCCTGCGGAGGGCGTGAGGGCTTTTGTTGGGAGCTAGCTGGTCCGGGCCAGGGTTCCGGGAACGATTTCGGACGCGGTCCCCCCGCTGCTCTTTTCCTGCGGGCTCTCTTCCCGTTATAAAAGGCGATCTTGAACCCCCGCTACCGGTTGTGTGGGAGCTTGGAGCTTCTCATTCTATCCCGCGCTCTTCTTTCCCAACCGTATCACCTCGGTTCCTACCTGTTGAGACCCTTGTTATTCCTCTTATACCCTGCGTTTCCGGTCCGGCACTGAGAACAGTAGCATCGGGGCTACGAGGAAAAGCTACCCACCCTCCTATTAGTATCTTCACGAGTTCACCATGGCGGACATCAACGTAGAGGAGGTGCTCAAGAAGCTCTCCGTAACGGAGAAAGTTGAGCTCTTAGCAGGTATGCCTCCCCCTAGCAGCACACCATTGTGACCTCGTCGCTAAGTCCCACCCAGGAACCGACTTCTGGCACACCAAGTCCCTCCCCAAGCACGGCGTCCCCGCCCTCCGCCTCTCCGACGGGCCCAACGGCGTCCGCGGCACAAAGTTCTTCAACGGCATCCGCGCGGCCTGCTTCCCCTGCGGCACCTCCCTCGGCTCCACCTTCAACCGGACTCTCCTCGAGGAGGCCGGCCGCAAGATGGGCGAGGAGGCCAAGCTGAAAGGCGCGCACGTTATCCTCGGCCCCACCATCAACATGCAGCGGTCGCCGCTAGGCGGTCGCGGCTTTGAGTCCATCGGCGAGGACCCGCAGCTCGCGGGCGAGGGCGCCGCGGCGCTGGTCCGCGGCATCCAGAGCACGGGCGTGCAGGCGACGGCGAAGCACTACGTATGCAACGACCAGGAGCACAGGCGCAATGCCGTGCAGAGCATCATCACCGACCGGGCGCTGCGCGAGATCTACGCGCTCGCCTTCCAGATCTGCATTCGCGACTCGTCGCCAGCGGCCATCATGACGGGGTACAACGGCGTGAACGGGACGTACTGCGCCGAGAGCCGAGAGCTGCTCGAGGACCTGCTCCGGAAGGAGTGGGGGTGGGACGGGCTCGTCATGAGTGACTGGTACGGCACTTACACTACCACCGAGGCAGCGCTCGCGGGTCTCGACCTCGAGATGCCCGGCCCGCCGCGATTCAGGGGCGACGCCCTCCTACACAACGTCGCCACCGACAAGGTGCGCGAGCACGTCCTGGACGAGCGCGTCCGCGCCGTACTTAAGCTCGTCAAGGCCTGCGCCGCGTCGGGTGTCCCCGAGAATGCCGAGGAGACGACGGGCGACACACCCGAGACGGCGGACCTTCTCCGCAGGATTGGGAATGAGGGCATTGTGCTGCTAAAGAACGAGAAGGAGGTTCTCCCCCTGAAGAAGGACAGGAAGGTATGTTAGGCTTTTTGAAAATGCCACGTGCTCCCGACTAACATCGTCCTCTACGATAGACCGTTGTCATCGGCCCCAACGCCAAGGTGGCCACGTACCACGGCGGCGGCTCCGCGTCGCTCGCGGCCTACTACGCCGTCACGCCCTTCGACGGCATCAGCAGCAAGCTGAGCTCGCCGCCCGAGTACTCCGTCGGCGCGCACTCGCACAAGCTCCTCCCTCTCCTGGGCAACATCCTCAAGACGCCCTCTGGCGAGACTGGCATGCTCATGAAGGTGTACAACGAGCACCCGAGCACCTCGAACCGGGAATGCGTCGACGAGATCGTTGTGGCCAAGACGGAGCTGCTCCTCGTAGACTACTACAACAACAAGCTAAAGTCCAACACGTGGTACGCCGACTTCGAGGGCTCCTTCGTGCCCGAGGAGGACCGCGAGTGGGACCTCAGCCTCATCGTGCACGGCACGGCCAAGCTCTTCGTCAACGGCAATCTCGTGGTCAACAACGCGGAGAACCAGGTGCAGGGCGAGGCCTTCTTCGGCATGGCGACCGAGGAGCGCAAGGGCCGCGTCCAGCTGAAGAAGGGCGAGACGTACAACATCAAGGTCGAGTTCGGGTCCGCGGCGACCTCAGAGCTCAACGAGGCGGGCGTTGTCTTTGGCGGCGGGTGCCTTCGCGTCGGCGGGTGCGAGGTCATTGACGCCAAGGAGGAGATCGCCAAGGCGGCGGCGCTGGCCAAGGACGCCGAGCAGGTTATAGTCTGCGCGGGGCTCAACGCCGACTGGGAGACGGAGGGCAACGACCGCGAGCACATGGACCTCCCCGGCTACCTCGACGAGATGATTTCCGCGGTGGCGGCCGCGAACCCCAACACGGTGGTGGTGATGCAGTCCGGCACGCCCGTCACGATGCCGTGGGTTGACGAGGTCCCGGCGCTCGTGCAGGCGTGGTACGGCGGTAATGAGACGGGCAACTGCATTGCGGACGTGGTCTTCGGCGACGCGAACCCCTCGGGCAAGCTCAGCCTCAGCTTCCCCGCGCAGCTGCGGGACAACCCGTCGTACCTCAACTTCCGGGCCGAGGGCGGGCGCACGCTGTACGGCGAGGACGTGTACGTCGGGTACCGGTACTACGATTACCTCGGGCGCCCCGCGCTCTTCCCCTTCGGCCACGGGCTTAGCTACACCAGCTTTGCGTTCTCGGGGCTGTCGGTCGAGGAGAAGGACGACAAGGTGGGCGTGAAGCTGTCGGTCAAGAACACGGGCGGGCGCAAGGGCGCCGAGGTGGTGCAGGTGTACGTGTCGCCGAAGCAGAAGGCCAAGATTAACAGGCCCGTCAAGGAGATGAGGGGCTTCGACAAGGTGGAGCTCGAGGCGGGCGAGGAGCGGACCGTGAGCGTGGAGATGGAGACCAAGTACGCGGTGAGCTACTGGGACGAGGGGCGCGGCAAGTGGTGCGCCGAGAAGGGCGAGTACGAGGTTGTCGTGAGCAACAGCAGCGTGCCGGAGGAGGGCAAGACGCTGAGGGGGTCTTTCAGCGTTCCGGAGACGTTCTGGTGGAGTGGGTTGTAGGGGGTGTTCCGTGTTAGTGGCTCGCGTGAGGGTCTCGTCGGGAAGACTCCAGACCTAGCGGCGCGCGGTCGCCTTGTTTCTACTTTATGAATAACAAATGATCTAGTGAAGAGATCATGAGCGATACCAATGAATCCTTTTCGTCTATTATCGTATTCTCCGTTCGTCCCGGCGACGCTTCTGGGCGCTGGCCTTTGTCTTCTGGGGTTCAGGGGCCCCCTGTATTGTCGAACGCCCGCTGTAAGCAACCCCGCCGGAGCTCTTCTCCTCGCGCCCCATACAGGCCACTAATACCGTAAGTCCTCCAAACACGTCACAGCCCTCGTCCCCGGCCACAACATGCAATACAACCTACCAGGATGCAGGCCAAAACAGCCCGGAGACCCTGCTTCCAAGTCCCCGTCCGACTTCCAAGCACCAATAGGACGGACCGACCACCGGCTCAATGGCACCGTTCCAGGCAGCAGGGCTGACCATCCCTGGCCACAGTCAGCCTGCATATGTGCGCCCTGACGATGGAGCAATCCGATCCACAGCTCGCGGAGACGAGCGCAGCCTGGTCGAGGCTCTACCGAGCTGCTCGCGTGGGACCCTTGGCGCTCCTCCTCATCTCAAGGCCCCATCCCCGATCCCAGGGGCGGCACCGCTGTCCTGTTCAGCCCCTCCCGCAATTCATCTCCTTGACGCCTGCAGCTTCTTCACTGCTATCATCTCGGAATAGTGTCGCTGCCCCGCGCGCTCTCACCCCAGTGCGCACTTCCGATTGAAACACCAAGGTCCCCCTCTCCGGCCACCTGTCACAGCAGCTCGCGATGCCTCCAAGCCCGGGTCCCCAGCCGCCGGGCCCGCGTTCGCCGAGCCCCGGGCCTCGACCTCCCCCGCCTCCGCCTGCAAAGGAGCCTCCGAGGGACCTGCGGCCGCCACAGGTCATCATCGACGAGTTCTGGAAGAGATTCTCGGCCGAGAAGCCGAGCAAGGGTAGGTTGGCCTAGCACTCTGCTGGATCAAGGCGTCCAGTTGTCTCAGGAAGCTCTCGCAGCCCTGCCAACTCTGCCGCGAGTGCGCTTCGAACCACCAAGCTGACCCCGACAGCAACGACCGTCATCCCCCAGAACGAATACGCCGAAAAGGCCGCCAACAACACCACCCGCGCCCCCGAGCGCACCACGCGCTCCTCCCACGCCGAGGCCGCCGCCATCTGCCGCACAAAGGTCAGGAAGATCGCCGACGAGTGCCGCGCCATCAACCGCAAGTACCGCGACCCGCACTTCGACCTCGAGGCCGACCTCAAGCTCGACGTACGCGACTGCCTCGAGTCGCTATCGAATCGGCGGGAGAGTCGTGGCGACGACGATGAGCCCGAGGCGCTGCCCCCGCCGCTGAAGCCCATGGGCGTGAAGCGCGTGGCGGACATCTTTGATGAGCCCGAGTTCTTTATTGATGGGCCGTCGACGAATGATGTTAGGCAGGGAAAGGGGGGCGATTGCTGGCTGCTCGCGTATGCTTGACTTTCTGTTCGCCGTCCATGATTCCTGTGACGGCTTCTGCTCTGGTCGCTGACTCTGCGATATCAGCGCGCTGTGCACACTCAGTAATAAGGAGGGCCTTATCAACCGCATATGCGTCGCGAGGGACGAGCAGGTTGGCGTCTACGGCTTCGTGTTCCACCGTGATGGGGAGTGGTTCAGCGAGATTATCGATGACAAGCTGTACCTGAAGCGGCCCGACTACGACGAGAGCTTCATCGAGCGCATGATATGGTAAGTCATGGCCCCTCTACACTGCCTAGTCCCCTCAGCCTAACCTCCCATAGGGAAGATAGAGACAGGGTCGATTCCGAAGAGGCCTACCGCCGCATCTACCAGTCCAACAGCGGCGCTCTCTACTTCTCGCAGTGCGAGGACCCAAACGAGACCTGGCTCCCCCTTCTCGAAAAGTGCTACGCAAAGGCCCACGGTGACTACTCCGCTATTGAGGGCGGCTTCACGGGCGAGGGCATCGAGGACCTTACCGGCGGCGTCACCACCGAGATCTACACCTCGGACATACTTGACCGCGAGGCCTTCTGGCGCGACGAGCTGATGCAGGTGAACAAGGAGTTCCTCTTCGGGTGCTCCACGGGCATCTGGGGCCGCGGCCGCGAGAGCCAGGGCGGCATTCTCGCGCTGCACGCCTACTCCGTCATGCGCGCCGTCGAGGCGGAGGGGAAGCGGCTAGTGCTGCTCAAGAACCCCTGGGGAAAGGGCGAGTGGAAGGGCCCCTGGAGCGACGGGTCGAAGGAGTGGACCTCCGAGTGGTTGCAGAGGCTGGGCCACAAATTTGGCGACGACGGCGCGTTCTGGATCTCGTACAATGACCTGCTTCGAAAGTACCAGGCTTTTGACCGTACCCGGCTCTTCGGGGATGAGTGGCGCGTCGCGTCGCTGTGGACCACGCTCGCCATCCCTTGGAAGCACGACTACCACGACACGCACTTCGCCTTCACGCTCGCCGCGCCCGGCGAGGTCGTCATCGTTCTCTCGCAGCTCGACGACCGGTATTTCCGCGGCCTGGAGGGCCAATACGTTTTTAACCTCGCGTTCCGCCTGCACAGGTCGGGGCAGGAGGATTACATCGTGCGGACACCCCCCGCTTACCGGATGAAGCGGTCCGTCAATGTAGAGGTGAAGCTCGAAGCGGGCGACTACACCGTCATGGTTAAAGTGGACGCCGCGCGCGACGACAAGAATCTCCCCGTCGAGGAGGTCATCCGCGCCAACGCCAAGACGCGGCGCGACAAGCTGCTTCGCATCGGACTAGCGTACGACCTCGCGCACAGCAAGGGGCGATACGTGGAGACGCCCGAGGAGGAGAAGGCGAGGGTGGCGCACGAGAAAAGGGTAGAAAGGAGGAGGTGGACGGAGGCGAGGGAGGACCTCACGAAGAGGAAGGCTTTTGCAAGGTATATGCTTATAAAGAAGGAGGAGAGGTTTCACAAGGATGGAGCCAAGGCGAGGGAGGTGGAGGCTTGTATGAGGAGGAGGGAGGGCGGCAGGGCGAGAAGAAGTCGCGGTGCGCCAGATGGGAGGCAGGGGCAAGGTTCCGCGGGGAGTCCCTGTTATTCGGGGTCCCCTCCTCGGGAGGAGGACGGAGCGGATCGGGGGCGTACCGGGCCCCACGACCGGCGAGGTACACGCCCATCGCCGCGAGGGAAGCCGTCCCCGCCTTCAAACGAGACACGCCGGTCCCCCAAGCCCAATGGAAGACGTGGGAGCCACCCTCCCCCGATCGGACCCGAGAACCACGACGAAAGGAAGCCGTCGGAGCCAGAAAAGGGGGGGAGCGGCGAGGGCGACCAGGTCTCGTGCGGAAAGCGAACGCCCAGGCAGCTACGCCACGAGTCTGAAATGGAGTCCTTCACGACGGCGCTCCCCGACCCGCAGCTCGTCATCGTCAAGGAGCCACAAACGTACTTCTCCGACTCCGAAAGCATCTCCTCGGACTCAGCCACCGTCTCAACAGTCTCCGTGTCAGAGCGGGAGATCGACTTCGAACTCGAAACCCGAGAACTGCGCGCCACGCAGAGCCCCGCTCCGGCGCCCCCGCAGCCGGCGGCCTCGGGTCCGGGTCTTGCTGGGGCTGAAGCGGAAGGTACACCTTGGAACGCGGTGGTTGTCGTCGGGCTGAGGATATACCACAAGATACCGGAGGGAGACGCGGACGACGAGGTCGTGAAGCTACGGGTTATGAGGCCTATCGACTTTCCCTCCGACGAGGACGAGGATAGTGGGTCAGAGGCGGAGGAGGCGGAGAAGAAGGTGCCGAGGAAGTTGGTCGCTGAGGCGTCGAAGGGGCTGGATGTGGATGATAGCGCCAAGGACGCGACGCTTGAGGGGACGGAGAATGAGAGGAAGATGAGTATTGATCCGAAGGCTGCGAGGGGGGCGGGGGATAACAGGGGGAGGCGGCGGTCGCGGATGGTGCCTGTGTGGGATGGGAGGTACGAGTGAGGTAGTGCGTCGTCCTTTCGGAGTGGAGGTTGGAGAGGAAAGGGGTCGGCGGAACCATGTTCGGAACTGGTAACTGGTTGGGACATGCTGAGATAGCGCACACGAACGGCGCCGGATCTTGGATATGGTCTTCTCTTTTCCATCCACCTTGAGCGGGTAGCGTATCTTGGGTATCTTGTCTCTCCTTCATAGCGTAAATCGTAATCTCATAAGCCACCACCAAGCATCATATCTCGCAGCCCACCAACCCCTTACAAGCCCCTCAGTACCCTATCGACCCTCTCCTTATCCCCACTAAGAACCTCCTCCGTATCCCCATCCACATCCACACCCCCGCCCTCCACATCCACCCCCTCAACCCTCCCCGCAACCCTCGCAAGCAAAACCCTCATCCTCTCCAACTCGCCCTCTAGCGCACCCCCCCTCGTCAATAAGCTCTCCTGCACTCCCGCCGCGTCCTCCCCAAGCGACTCCTCGAACGGCCGGAGCGTCTCCCGCATGCGCCGCAGCCGGAGGACGCGCTCACGGCGGCGGCGCCGCTCGTCGGAGAGGGAGGCCAGGCGCGCGGATTGGGTTGTGTAGCGGTGGGATTCGGGGGGGTGGGCGGTTGATTCGGGCGAGGAGGGCCAGGTTGGGGGTAGGCGAGATATTACTACGTCGTCGGCTGTTGCGCGTTAGCTTTACTCTCCGCATTTTGCATTCTACATTCCTCGTCCCTGAAACCTCTAATAAAAGGAGAGGAACTAGGGATGACCGTACTCAGATCAACCTCCCTCCCAATCCCATCGCCCCCAACCCCCTCAACCCCCCTCCCCCCCTCCTCCCAATACAGCCTCTCAACCTGCTCCGCCACATGCCTCGCCGCCTGCGGCGGATACACCCTTCTCGCATGCTGCCTCGTCGCCTGCGCCAGCTTCGCAAGGGCCTCGTCAACCGCGCGCTGCGGTATGGGCGCCTCGGAGGAGGCGTTGGCGCGGGTCCAGGCGCGGGAGGGGAGCGGGTCGGGGGTCGTGAGGAGGCGGGTTTGGGAGGTGAGGAAGGAGAGTTTCTTGGTGATTATTGTTGGGGCGTGGTGCGTCATTCTGTGGTGTGTAGACCCCGGGTGGGCCGTCGCGGGTGGGAGGATGGAAGCGTCGGGTTGTGTCTATGGAATTGGCAGCGTCGGCTCGTTTGGTGTTCTGGGTTGGAGACGCGAAGGCGCGTCGCATTTTCGAGGTTTGGTGGGGCGGTAATATTACATGAACTTCCAACTTCTTTGCACCTCCATTCCACGCATATTAACAGCGAGCGGAATCACCCCGAAATCACGTGCAGAAAATAGCAGTAAGATCTGACTGGCGACACCAGGCCGCTTTCCCATGCCGTGGGTATATACAATAATGTACAGAAATCATAACACATGATATACGTGGACGCGTCTCGATGGGGTCCCCTGCCACCCTCTTATGGGCAGCTCTCGGCAGGGCACGCACCGGCAACTCACCACTCACTCACCTTCTCATCACCGCCGACCGACACAACACGACAGGACACAACAGCACGACACAACACGAGGATCAGTCCTCACCTTCACAACCTCACAACCACACGGACATCTTCTCCGTCCAGCAAACACTTGCAAGACAACACACTTCTTTATGGTTCTCTCCTCAACTCAACTCCTCTCTTCTCGCTTGTCCTCGGAACTTGCAACTTCCACGCTCAGCCTCAGCCTCCCCCGTTTCCACCAAAGCCCTCCCTTCTCGAATTTGTTTCCTCACAAAAAAACTGCTGCCCAACATCCGCTACCTCACCTCGACCTAAAACTCGAAATCATGCCAGCCTTGGTTATACCCCTCCGTTTTTCGCCCGGCGGGAGCAACGACCCGTCCCCCGAGCGAAATCCAGTTCTCCACCTCCCTTCTTGTCCTCCATCATTTCCTTATCCTTGCCAGTCTTTTCCCATTACTTTCCTTCCCTTCCATGCTGAAACTGACCCAGGTCAACCTTCCATGCAAAATGTCGTGGGCCCACGCCGGTGGCCGAGTGCCGCACTCCAAGGACAAAAAAGCAAAAGGGAAAAACCGAGGAGGAAAGCGAGTCGTGGCTTTCCGTAGCCTTTCCAGGGAGGGGTATTAACCAAAGATTTTTTTGCGCCTCCGTATGCCCACCAAACTGCCGGCCGAATGCACGCCGTCCATCCCGAAGAAAACAGTCGTTGAAGCCGTGCGCGTGAGTATCGTTCGTTCATTCTTTCTCCGTGAGAACCGTTGCCGACATGAGTTTTAGGGGTGGTCGTCAAGTTGTAAGAAATCAAGCAGCCCTTTCTTTTCCGTTGCATTGCTCCAGAAAACAGATGACTCGGGTTTTGACCGAGGACCGGGGACGCCGAACATTGTAGGCCATGCAAACCAGAAAAAAAGTGAAAAAAGGCCGATATGATAGGAAGTTAACAAGAAAAAATGAAGAAAAGAGACGAGGGAGAAATAAGGATACGAGTGTACGAGTGTGAAAAACGAAAGAAGCAGAGCCGACAGAGAAAGTGCCCGGCAGACACTGCCCGTGGCCCTACAACGAATCTCAAAACTCGACGTAAACGACGGTGAAGGAAATAACAAAACAAAAACACCCGTTATTGCCGGCTCAAGGTCAAGTTGCGCGACGAATCCTCGATAGAACGGCGCGATCCCCCCTCTCGAGCCGTGGCAAAAATGCTCCTAGGGAAAGCGTTCTACGCAACGGGCGCAATGGGGGCGACCGGGTTCGCGCCGCCGGGCAGAGGCGCGTTGTTCAGGTCGACCTCACCGCCGAGGTCGCCGGGGGCGTTCTTCTGGGGGCATTCCCGGGAGATGTGGCCGGGCTCACCGCACTGGTAGCACGTCTTGCCCGCCGTGTTGAGAGGGCCGCCGTTGGGAGCGGTGCAGTCACGCGAGATGTGACCGAGCTTGCCGCAAGCGTAGCACTTCATCGCCTGCGCCTGGCAGTCACGGGCGAAGTGGTTGGGGCCACCGCACTTGTAGCAGGTCGCGGGGCGAGGGCCGCCGGGGAACCCGCCACGTCCGAAACCGAAACCGCCACGGCCCATGGGGGCGCCCCGGCCCATCATGCCAGGGGGGTTGGCGCAAGACCGCTACAGAGACGTTAGAAGACGGCACGATATTGCGCGATGCATAGTTATAACTTACAGCAAGGTGCCCAGGCTGGCCGCAGTTGTAGCAGCGGCTGCCGGCGGCGCCACCGCTGAGACGCAGGGTCGGGCAATCCGCCTGCACATGGCCAAGGCCCTGGCAGTGGTAGCACTGCTTCGCCTCGGTGGTCCGGGGAAGAGGGCAGCCGTTGGACTCGTGGCCGGGCTGCTTGCCTGGAGATGGTATTAGTACCGAAGCCGAGAAGAGCAGGCTCATGGGAGGATCAACATACAGTTGTAGCAGAGACGCTCAGCGGACGAGCACACCTCGGCGTAGTGGCCGACGTTACCGCACTTGTAGCACGCACGACGAGAGAGAGACGACATTGTGATGGTGAACGTTTAAACGTCTGAGCAGCAGAGTTAGCAACAAGCCCATCGGATATAAGCGCGGTCAAATCCGCCCTCCCCCTCTCTTGTTCTGTCGGGTTGCGCAAACACGCGTTAGCAGCATGGTGTCGTGGAAGACGGGCCGTCCGGTAAGACCGTGTAGTCGTAGTTGAAACGATGCGCAAAGAATGGGACGGAATGCTTCCAGCGTGACACGGTTCGCCCACCGGCCTTCAACTTTCATGGTAGTGGAAAGCTGGGACCGATGTTGCGACGACTGGTGACGGCAGGGAAGCAGTGCCTCGGGGCGCCCCATGACGATGGTGGAAGACGAGCAGAAATCAGGCCGCCACTTCCGAGCATCACCAATCCGGGAGTCGCAGTCGCCCAAAATGATTCATCGTCTTTCCATCACGCCGGTTTCGGTTCGTATCCGGCGGACCCGCAACCAGTGCCGACCCATGGCGAATGGGCGGAAGTTACAGCAGTCGTGCGACGCCTCGTCAGGCCCAGATCGAGCGTCGAGGCAGGCGGCTGTCCCCTCATATTGCAGGCGCATCGGATTTCGGTACTTGTTGGACGGGCCGGGCGCATCCGGGTTCGAGGGAGAACAAGAGGAGGGGTGGCAGACCGGTTTTGAGGGGGAGATCGGGGCACCTACCTGTGGGGTTGGCGAGTACCGTTATGGCTGGAATTGACCTTCCGGGTTGTTGAAAGTCGTGGCTGGTTTGAGGAACGTCCTGTAGATATGCGATCGTCTTAGTTGATCTTGTCTTTCGTCTTTGTGTTACCGTATATGCAGGGGTTTTCTGCGTCGACTTACGTGAATTTGATGGTGGGAAAATTTTTCGACGAGGTTAAAGATGAGTAGATTGTGGAGAAGAAGAATTGAGGGAGCGAGAGAAAGGGAAGGACGGAACCATCACTGCGAACTCAGAATGAATAAGCCAGGGTGGCGCTGGCCGGCGCTAGAACGGGGAACGGGGGAACCTTCGTAGTGGGCCAAGTATCATTCTGCAGCGGACTCGGGCCTTCTCGCTCGCTGCCGTGGGCGAACCTAGCGCCGCAGACGATACCACGTCGAGTGGGCTCGCCCACTGAGCCCGACGCTAAGGTTCGATTGAGGTCAGGCGCTAATTAGTGGGAGAAGAACCTTGGTACAGCAACGTGTAGGCTTACGATTGAGAGTTGCCGAGGCGGACTGGGGTTCATTCGCGGGTTCGCCTCAGTTCCCATCACCTACCTGGTGATACTTGGCACACAGAAAGGTATGATTTCATGTGGCGAGAGATGCATTTGCCACCAAACATGCTAAACTGAAAGCCATGAGAATCCCCGGAGGATTTCCGTGTGGTTGCCACCGAGTCAGTCCTCGTCGCATAAGTCACGACTAATCTGAAAGGGGAAACCCCCCACAATAGCGGGGTACCACAACCTCCTCAATGTCGTCAGTGGCAGCGAGTGGGCGGCGCTGGTTTATTAAACCACTGTATCTCGGGCATTCTTCCTCGGTCATATCTCGAGGGGATTATGGATGTGGTAAGGAACCAAGGTCTTACTCGGTAGGTGCATTCCATCATTAGAACGGGCCGACCTCGGGCAACCAAGCGATACATATACAGTACAACCCCGAATGAGAGATTAAACTCATGTCAACTGCATTTGCCCCTGCATTTCGCCCTGCATCCATCTAGTTGTGCCAAGGAGCACCTGCCCGACTCGGAAGCATCAGGTACCACCGTATGGCCAAGTACGAGGTCGGTGCCGCTGGACTTTACATGTGCAACTTGTTCTACCAGATCGTCATGATCACTGTTGGAGTCCGAGACTCTCAGATCAACAAGAGTATCACCTTACACGGACGTCCGGAGTGCACGTCGATTTGGTAGATGTTGTTTTGACCTATCCGTCTGCTCTCAGAGTAACCAAACACGCCATGACCTCCATGCTCACATCCAAAAACGCCTCCCGATGCCCTGTTACTCCGCACTCAACTCGATCGCCGAGCTGAAGAAAAAGCAACACACCCACAACTCCAAACAGAGCTGAAGAGAACCACACCAGCCCCCGTCACGTTACCAGCTCCCCGCTCGCGTTGAGCGCATCACCACGGCGCCTCTTGCCCATCCCACCTCCCCCTCTCAGAAGGGTGCACCGGAAGCGCACCGCCAGCTGTCGGAGCCGTCGACCTCGGGGCGGCGTCCACCACGTAGCCGACGCCGTCGTCAGAGGCGTACGACGGCGGCCTGCGGAGCGACCGGGTCTCCGTGATTGCCTCCGGCGGCGCGGGGCGTCCTTGTTGCTCTGTTTGGCTGCGCTGCCAGAAGAGGCGGTCGGGGTCGACGCGCTGTGTGGGGAGACCTCTTGTTAGTATACACTCTCCATTCCACTTACGCATACCAATGCAGTTAGGGGAGGGGGCGGTGGGGTTCCGTCTACTTACGACGCTTTCCCGCCACACCCCATACGCCGGCGGCCGTATCTTCGTAGTCTCGCTCTCAATCCCCGCCGCCTCCTCATCCCGCGCCAGCACAACCCGTATAGGCCGCCGCGGAAGCGAGAACCCGGCGAACGCCATCACGCCCGGCAAGGGAGACGACTGTCGGTCCTCGTCGTCGCGCCGCGGCCGCGTCACCAGCATGCAGAGCCTGATGAGACTGTGGCAGAAGAAGATGGTCGTGAAGATTATGATGAGGATCAGGAGGATGGAGAGCTCGTTGTTGACGATGCTTCCTGTTATCGAGAGGGCGAGGTCTAGAGCCGGACTGTCAGTTCGGGCCCCAAGTGGGCTAAAAGGGGTAGGTGACGTGTTGATGGGCACGTACAGGTTGCGAGGAGGGCGACTAGAAACAGCCCTGATACCAGACACCATGTTATCTGTGTCCTGACTCTCCGCGAGCGCACTCTTGGGAAACAGCCCATAAACCTCCGCGACGTCTCGTACTCCTCCACACCCGCTCCCTCGTCCGAATGCCCAACTATCGCACCTCGCACATGCGCTTCTTCATATCCAAGGTCGCGGGGTTCCTCTCTTAATGTAGCCCCGGAGAAGCTCGACATCCTCGACCGCGCCTGCGGCTCCGGTGCCATTGCCGTAGGCTCGGGTTCCGCTACGACCCTGGACATCGTCGGTTCGAAGAACGCGGATGGGAATCTCGGCGGTGGTTCGTCTAGGGCCGTCTGCGATTGATGCGCCGACGCGGATGCCGGCTGCGAGTTCATCGCATTCGACCCCGCCGTCCCCGTCCGCGAGAGATGCGGCAGCTGCAATCGACTCGAAGTAAACGACAGCATCCCCAGTCGAAACCGAGGCGTCTTCGGACTCTCGACTTCCTCCCTCGCGGCGCCGCTGTCTGCTTGACCCGGCCGCGCGGTCAACGGACTCCGGCTGTCCTCCCGACCTAATGATAAGACGGTGCTACGGCGCGATCGCACGGGTTCGCGGGGATGTATGTCATCGTGCGACCGTGTAGCTTCGGTCATCTGCGGCTGCTCTAGCTCGGAACTCGAGGTCGCCGCCCGGCCGGGCCACATTCCGCTTAATGATGGGAGACGCATCTTGGCCTCTCGTTGCGGCGGGTTACGAAGGGACCACGTCGTAAGGCCTCCTCATAACAGACTCGTTTTCGCTTTTGTAGCACCCTCGTTGTGACACTATTTGGTGCCTCGTATGCGCCCTTGTGTCGCTTCCTTTGTCGTCGATTTTTGGAGGGCTGGAATGTATGTACCGGGCGTCGTCGTCGCGAGGTATGTATATTTCGGTGGCTCGGCGTAAGTAGTCGGGTGGTGTAAGTCAAAGCGAGCAGAGAAATAAACCAACGGTGCCGTAACAGTCGAGAAAGGCCAGCGGCCACGAGCAAATGCCCAGAGCAAACAGAAGAAGAATGAACACTCCAGGAAGCTCACAAACTGGGATGGAAAAGGAAGGCCACGAGCCGAAACACAAAAGTCAAGCACACGCGGCGCCCGCCCGTCCTTCAAAAGGCAACCCGGAGGCTAAGAGACCCCTGTCCGTCCCATCCGTCTCCCATCCCCGGGCGCTAGCGGGCTCCGCCGCGGACGCAACGCGACACGCATCGACTGTGACTTCATGGGGGGTATAGAAGGGGGGCGGCTGGACGGCTGGAAAGTGTCACATCCGGGGAGCGCGAGCCAACGAGATTCGCCGGGCGGCCGGTCCGCGCATGAAAGAAGGGGGAGGGACCGGGGCGCCGGAGCGCCGGGGGCCAGACAGGGGCTGGTTTTGGTGCTGTTTCGGATTATCTGAGAGGGGCGGGCCCGACTTACATGGTGAGACATGTAATTTCTAAAGAGCAAGGAGTAAGTGAATAAATAAATAAAAATAAAAGGCGATCCCCGGCCTTTGGAGGATTAATGCAGATTGATTTTCTTTGCGGGTAATTATTTAAAATAGATTGGGCTTTCATAGCACGCGGGCGACATGCAAGGGACAGGGAGAGACGGGCCATGCGCGGGCTTCTCCATGCCATGCCTATGAGGCTCATATGCCCATATAACTGAGGACTAGCTCCGCGGTGGCGCAACATGTACACGGACTAAGACCTGCCTCCAGCTCTTAATTTCTCCTTGAAACTGACAGCCTATCTGCGGCCCGCGTCCCGCGGCAAGGTCTGACTGTCAGGATGCGACGCAAGCTGCCCATCTCCCGCACGAGGAGCCACACACTAGCCGAACCTCGTCTCATGGGTAGCCATGCGCCCAATTGAGACTCCGTTGGGCCACAACGGCTCTCTACCAACTTCTCTGCGAGTGTATAAAAGCTTGAAAGACACGGGTGCTCGAAGGAACTCCACAAATGGTCTTGAGCAAGGTTTGCATCGCCTTGTGGAGAAGGGGCAGTCCGCCGGTCTCATGCCCAACACTCTGGCGTGTTGAGGGCGTCGCATTGGCTCATCTCAATTCTCCTAGTAGCATGGTGCGGTCCGACGACGCAGACAAGACTGCGGTGTCTGGGTTAGCATTTTGCCGCCACTTGTAGAATCTGCGGGAGACTTACTGATAGGATCCTTTCCGGGCGAGAATTCGGCGCAGTTGACCGTGCCCTTGTGCCCGGGGAGTTTATACATCAACTTCCCAGTCTCATTCGACCAGACGAGCACAGAGCCGTCCCCTGACCCGGCAGCCAGCCTTTTCCCGTCGGAATCCCAGCTCGCCTTGATGAGGTTGTTCTCCAGACCCCTCGACGCGCCGTCGAATGTGCGAATGAGCCGCTCCGTAGGCGCAAACGGTCGGATGTCCCAGGTTCGAGCGGCGCCGTCCATGGAAAAGGAGAGGAGCGACTGCGAGTCTGGCGAGACTCTCAGCGAGGTGATGGTATCCGTATCCTGAGGGCCGAGCATGGAGAACACCTGCGCCTTCTTCCGCATGTCCCAAGCTCTTATGTCGCCGTCGATGCTCCCAGAGTAGATCTCGTTGCCCGCCTCGGAAACAGCAACCGCCGTGATCGGGTAATCGGTCTCGATGTGGTCGACGGCGTTCTTTGACCTGGGATCCCAAATCCCAATGGTACCGTCGTCGCTTCCGCTTATCAGCAATTCCTCTCCTCGCCTGCTGATGTCCATGGTGTTGACGATGTCTTCGTGTCCGATGTACCGCCGTATCCTCGTTCCCGACTCGAGATCCCAGCTCGCAAGATGCGTGTCGGCCGAGGCTGAAAATAGAATACTCGAGTCTCGTGACCATTGGAGGTCCAATACCGCGCCTCGGTGCCCAGTTAGGAGGCCGTAGTTCTCGCAGTTGCCGTAGGTCCGCCACAGCACTATGGGAATCTCGTGTTAGTCGCCCGCACAAAAGCAGAGCGGGGATCGAAGAATGGGGCATAGCACGCACGGATGCTCCTGTCCATGGACCCTGACGCGATGTTGTTGCCCGTCGGATCGAACTTGGACGCGAAGACCTCGCCCGAGTGTCCGCTGAGCTGCATCACGGGGGATTCTAGCCCGCTGGTTCGAGGCGCCTGCAGTCCACGTTAGCCGATGCGGAAATGCAAGCGGACAGCCAGTATTCTTACGGCCTGAACGAGTGCTCCATTCTCGCCAGACACACCGTAGCGCGAAAGCGCCGTCGACGTCCCGGGGCCAAGGTTTGGTCTCTTGACGAGCTGGGACGAAGCCAGCTCGTCAGAGGCTTGCCGCTTCTCTCCTGACATGGTGCTCTGGAGTATGAAATCGAAGAAACGGCGGGTGTAACTGTCGGAGTAGACTTGGAGTTTGAACAGGATTGATGTCTTCCTTCGTTCCGTCGTGAACTCGGCCTGTTGCGTAGAATTATTTGCAGCTCGGCCAGCTGCAAGCGGCGCGCCAATGCTGCGCTGGGCGAACCGCCGAGGTTTTCCCGCCGCGCCGACCCTTGTAAGCTTAACCTCCCCCGGTCACCCGTCTCCAGGGGCGGAACACCGACTTCATTCCCCTTCAAGAACTGCCCTGGCGAACGAGACAGAAGAGCAACCGAGGAGGGAAGAGTGACCCGGAAGGGTCGATATACTGCCATGGCTTCCAACAAGGCCAGCCGTCTCGGCGAAGAGTACGCTTCCTCCCATTCCCTCCCTACGGCTCCAACGACGGTAGTTCCCCGCTGACCGGAGCTCCACAGGATATGGAAGTCAGTCAAGCCCGCAGGTCCTGGAAAGAACGCATCGCTTCCCTAACACTCATATCAGAACTCGTGTGGACAAGGTCAATGCGGAGCTGGTGGTCCTGACGTATGGAACCGTCGTTTCCCAACTCTGCAAGGACTTTGAGGGAGATTACGTCGAGGTCAACAAGCAGCTTGATAAGATGGGGTACAATATTGGCCTGCGATTGATTGAGGACTACCTCGCCAAGTCCAATACCATGAAGCGCTGCGCCAACTTCAGGGAGACGGCCGATATGATCGCTCGGGTAAAGCTAACCACGTCGGGTTGCCGGAACCATCCGCTTACAGATTGTGCCAGGTCGGGTTCAAGATATTCTTGAACATCACCCCCCAGGTCACCAACTGGACGAACGACGGCAAGCAATTCTCTCTTGTCTTTGACGAGAACCCCCTGGCGGACTTCGTCGAGCTGCCGGACGACGGGCGGGCGCAAGACGAGCTGTGGTTCTCCAACATCTACTGTGGGATCCTTCGTGGCGCCTTGGAGATGGTTCAGGTGCAGGTCGAGGCACACTTTATCAGCGACGTCCTGCGCGGCAATGACACGACAGAGATGCGGGTATCGCTCATCCGGTACATAGATGACGAACTGCCTCCGGAGGATGACTAGGCCCAGGGGCCTACATCGACTTGCGTCGGTACCCGCGGAATCAACCAGCCGCTGTCCGCACCGGACCTTGGCCGACATCTTGCAGCTCGATAATGAAATATCCGCTAGATGCACCGGCATGGTTGGGCTTTGACCAGGATATTTATTGTCGCTGGCGTCGGCAACGCCAGGTTCTGAGACCCACTGGGGCAACCCCGCTACAGGTGTAAGGTCGCATATTAACATGCCCTCCCCCGCGGCCATCTTCCCGTACCTGGCGCCATGGGGCAGGTGAGAGGCAGAGGGATGCTGCCTGGGAGGGACAGTTGAGAGCCGAGTAAAGAGCTTGGCGTCGCATGATCTGGATAGTTTATCCTCACTTCGCGTCGTAAGAGTGTACATATATGGGTGCTCTGAAATAGGAGGTGGTCGACCATAAATACTCTACTCAAGTCCGCAGGATACCCCGAGTTCTCCTAGATAATTTCGAGTCGTGTCATGTCTCTTTGGTATTACCCAGCCCAATATCCCGTCTCATGGCCCGTAAACACAGATCACACCGGTAGCTCGGGCGGAAAGGCATTTGTGGGCACCCATCGTGGACTCCTCACCGAAGCCGGAACCTACATGTCGAATAGCCACTCAGAGGGGGTCATGTGAAGCAAAAGTGTTGTACAAACACGTGTCACCTGACGTTTGCATCGTCGGAGTTTGTTTCTCTGGCCCGCGACGGTGTGTGTGCCTTCTATCCAATGCCTGTGGAAGGGACCATGTAGCCAGTGTTTCAGATTTCAGTTACTGTCCTGCTATCTCACCTCTCGCGTCGGTATGGAATGTACGCCGACTTGTTCGCCCAAACTTGCGTCGGGGCCGTTCTCAGAATTACGCATGACGGCTTACCAAACCCGCAATCCGCGACGCTCGCCACTTCAAGCCGGCTCATTTGCACTGTACCATCGCCAGCTGCCCAGGGTCCAGCATCGTTCAGCGGGCGTTCCCGGCATTGTAGGGGCCCTCGACCACCTGTTCAGGCGGCGCTCCCCTCTATCCACGGCCTCATCCAGTCCGTTTGGTACCATAAGAACGCTCTGTCGCGAGAGAAAAATTGGGATCAACCAGCCCCCCATCCAGTCTTTAAGGTTCCCCAGGCCTTGGCGCCGCCTTCCGTTCCCATTCTCCCCCTCCCCTTCGCTTTCCCCTTTCACTCTTGTTCCTCGAAATACTTACTAGCACCACTCCACCCGCTGACAACCCCGGAGACGACCTTTTTCGTCGCCATTTCCCAACCCAGCCAAATCCCAACCCATCTCGCCCCCTGCCTTCAGATGCTCATCCCATGTGCTATGATGGTCGACCTATGACATTTTCATTTGATGTCTCCATCCTCATCGGTTCTACGAGTAATCAGCGACCTCGCTTGATCACCCAGAACTGGGCCACCCGACGCCTCGCACACCGCGACCGACACGACACGCTTTCCCCACGTTAGATCGGCGGTCGCCATCTGTCATTATCGCCAAACCCCGATTGTTCTACGACACGCCGACGTTGTGCTCGATTTCGCCCGGTCGGAAATCATCGCCGCTTCTGCGGCCTCCCTGCGCGGATCTCCAGACGGCCCGCAGCATACTCAATCCCGTGCTGGGGCACCGTGCGCCGCAACCCACCCAACCCTTTTGCCGCCGACCTCATCGAACGTCGCCGCCTTCCGTGTTCGACAACACGGGATTGTATCAGAAGCTTGGAGTCCGTGGGTCAGCTTTCCGACTGAGAGAGCTCTCACCACAGGACAACGCCAGACGAGCAACGCTACGTCCGACGAGCAGCGACTGCATCACGGCTATCGCGCCACTTCCACGCCAACCTCCTCCTCTTCGGCAGGCATTTCCCGGGCTAGAAACGAAAGATGAATGCAGCTCCGAACGTCAACATGGGCAATATGGGCGGCCCGGTGGGTGCCGCGCCTATACCCATGATGAACAACATGCAGGTTCCCCAGCAGCAAGGCGGCCCGCGACAGCACGCACCCATTAACGAGAACACGCGCACCTTGTTGAACACCTACATCTACGAGTACTTCATCCGGTTCGGCATGAACGACTGCGCTCGCACTCTTCTACAGGGTGACCATCAGGTCCACGTCGTCCGCGATGGAGCCAATCGGCGTCGCGACGAAAACGGAAACATAATTGGGAATGGCGTTGGTGGCGATGCGATGGACACGGACAACAAGGACGACATGGATGGGAAGTTGCCCGAGGACCTTCCTGCGCCGAAGCTCCCAAAAACAGCCGAAAACACGTCTTTCCTCCACGAGTGGTTCTGTCTATTTTGGGATATGTACAGCGCGCAACGAAAGCCTGGCAATACCCCTGCTCATCAATACGTCAACCACACGGTGGTAGGTCTCCCTCGCCAGTCCCTGCGCCGCACGCGTCCTGCGCCACGTGGGGTAGTCGGAAGTCGCCGTGAGCTTGCAACTGACCATATCTTTAGAACCAGTCGCGTCTCCGCCAGAGTCAGCAACAAGAAATGCTTCGCCAAATGCGTCCCGATGTCAACCCTCAGTACCAGATGATGCGCATGCAGAATGGCGGCATGGGCATGGCCGGAAAGCAGGGGCTTGTGCGGGCGGCGATGGCAAACAACCAAACCCAGTATGTTCCTTACGCGGCAGCACACCAGTGGTCGCACGACGAGGGGTCACATCTAACATTGGGCAGCCCACCTGGCGCGCAAATGATGCAGCAGGCCAAGCAGAATCAGATGCAGCGCGACCCGTCCGATCCAGACGGCAACCGTCAGAGGCCCGGGTCTCCCGGCTCGGCGGAGAACGCCCCGTCGCCTTCCAAGCGACCTCGTCTCGGAGACTCCGCATTCAACCCGAACCAGCCAGGAATGCGGCAAGTTTCGGGGATGCCAGGACAGGTGGGTGGTGGTAACATGCAGCAGGCCCAGCAGTTGCTTTGGCAGCATAACATAAACCCGAACGCTCTAACGCCGGAGCAACTTCAACAGTTCTCGCAACAGAGCCCGGCTGTTCAGGCTAAGTCGATCGCGACGTACTCGTCCAACCTACAGCAACAGCAGAGCCAGCAGATGCCTAACCGGCAGATGGGCAACGCGGGCGTTCCTCAGGGACAGGGCTCTCCCATGATGCCGCCCGGGCCCGACGGTGCTACCGCCATGACCTACTACAACCCCGAGATGGGAGGCGGGCCAGGAGGCATGCGCGCTGTGCCGGGCGCGCCGGGTCAGCCTGGTACTGGCAGTAACCACGCCCTCCAGGACTACCAGCTCCAGTTGATGCTGCTAGAACAGCAGAACAAGAAGCGGCTCATGATGGCGCGCCAGGAGCAGGACAGCATGGGCGGGATGCCCAGGGAGGGACCGAATGGACCTGGTGGCCCTGCGCCTCCCCCGGGCCCCAACGGCCAGATGATGCCCGATGGGTCGCCTCAGGGGCCCAGGTCGGGAGCGTCACCCAACCCCGCGGATCAGATGAAGCGCGGAACCCCCCAGATGGGGAACAACATGGGGTCTCCCCATCCGGATGGCGCACAATCTCGCGGCTCTCCGAACGGGATGAACTTCATGGGCGGCGAGATGAACCCGGCCTTGGCGCCCCACTTCATGAATGGGAATATGGTTGGGAATGGCCAGATGAACGGCATGCGCCCTCCGAGCTCCCACCCTAACCAGCAGTTCAACGGGCCTGTCAATCCGCAAATGATGGCCGCCCGCGGCCAGCAGGGGGCCGGTAACAACCAGGCCAACCCGCAGATCCAGTGGCAAGGCGGCCCCGGCAACAACCAGATGATGCAGCAGGGACAGGGGCAGCAAGTCCAGGGGACGCCGCAACAACGGAACTCGATGCCCCCTCCCTCGGGTCCGGCGGCTGCCGCTAGCAACGCGAACAACCGGACGTCGTCTCCTCAACAGCCCGCCCAGCAAGGCACCCCTCAGCCTCCAACACCATCCCAGGCGACCAAGCCCGCACCCAAGAAGAAGGAGTCGAAGAGTGCGAAGAGCAAGGTAAGACATCCCTGTCTCAGCATCGCGAAGCGCACGCTAACGTCACCCCGTTCCAGGCCGCGGCGCAGAAGAAGAACGCTGCCGCTGCGACGGCTGCGGCGCCTGCAGAGCCCGCGCCAGAAGGCGAAGCACCTACACCTGCCACCCCAATGACGCCAGGTAATGCCGCATTCAAGGCCGGTCAGCCCGGCGCTTCGGGCAATGCCGCTCCCGCGGCTGTATCTGGTCCCGGCGGCCCGCAAACCACTTCGGCTCCCACTAGCGGTCCTGCGGCGGCGCCCCCAGCGACCCAATCGCACCCGGATCCCACTCAGAACAACTTCGGAATGGACAACGGAGGCGCGATGGTATGCACTTAATCATGAACTACTCGATGAAAGACAGACGTTTGCTAACAGTCTTACCAGGTTGACTTCTCTAACATGGACTTTGCCAACCCGTTGACGAGTGAAGATGTTCTCACAGACTTCAACTTCGATGCGTTCCTACACGAGGACAACGATGCTGGGACCTTTGACTTCAGCACCACATACGGTGGGATGGATACCACTGGCGAGATAGGAGCGGAATGATGGGAGCGACTCGCTAGCTCAAGGAGCCGCGCCTGGTCCATGTCACCCATTGCAAGCCATCTTTGCATCTAACCCCGGCATCAGCGTGGATTGAGGACTCACTTTTCCGCTACCCTTCGACCACTCCTTCTCGCTCTACTACTCGATTACAGTCCGCGCTCCGCGGTCCGCGCTCCGCATGCCGGGGCTACGATTTCGGCGATTACCCCTTGATTTCTCACAGCATCTCTGTGGTTTTCCTTCTTTCGGTTCGGCTTTCACTATGTATTTGGTCGGCGTCTCCCGTGGGTTTCCAGTGGCAGAAGGGGTTTACGTTTTTATGAAGTAGCACAGGTTTCGTGCTTCGTTTGGCATCATACCAAAAAGCTTCCGCTTAATTCCGGGCATTCGCGCCTCCTATCCAGGAGGCGTTTGTTCCTAGCGAGTCGAACCAGCCGTCTCTTGAGCTCTTTGCAAAGAAGCTATCGGCAGGTACCGGCCCGGTCACAACCCCTCTATCCCGAAGAGGTCGATTTGGCTGGTCGACTCGCATCTAGAGCGAGCCCCCGCGGGTCTCGGCGGAGGACCCTGGCTAGGTCAGCTCGGGATGGCTGCCACGGTAGTCCCCGGCGCTGATCTCAGGAGTTACCCATTGCTGTTATTGTTTTTTTTTAACCTCCGCAAGCATATCCGGCTCGAGTTTTTTCTGTCTCTCTTTCTGATTTGGTCTCCGGCTGGGACGAATAAAGGTGGTGGGGGAGATTTCATCAGTGTTACGGAGTGGTTATGTGTATTTTACTATCCCCATGACGTTTGGGTTTCTTTTGTCTTCGAATGTGGTCTTCTTTTTATCCATGGTGTGTGGGTATCCGAGCTCTATTCATTCAATCTTTCGCTCCTTCGAGAGCATCGTTCGATTCCTCGCGCCCCCTGTCCTGCGCTTGTGATTGTTGTGGGTAGGAATAGTATGCCTCTCCAATGTAAACCGAGTCCCGATCCTCTCGCAGGCCTATGATGCGGTGTTTTGTCCATGGTATACGTGTGTCTCAAGTCTTACCCTTGCCCTTATGGCCTTGGGAATGATTGTCACGGTGATCATGGGCAGCTTATATATTGCCAAAATGGTGTGTTGTATTTGAAAGCGGGTCGAGCTGAATGCCGATGTCGAAATATCCCCGTACGTAAAATGACCCGTCCGATGAAGTCGGCCAGACTTCACATTTCTACAATGCGCCAGTCTCCAAATGTGGAACCCCACACCGATTGAACTCAACTGTTTCCCATTCCGATGTTCACATGAGTAGGTAGATGCTCCTCCGCGAACGAAGCGAGTACCTTGGGGAAGTTGCTGGCGAAACCCGTCGCTTGCAAAAGTCACGTAGGTACACTGCGATCCGTCGAAGCCATGCTAGTGGGCAGATGGCATACGGGTTTAGGAACGCAGGCAGCCAGTGTGGTCGGGCCCATGTCGGTGGTATCTCCGAGGGCAGGGCAACATGCCGTTGGAGCGCACGACATGGCACGTGAACCGGACGAGCGTCTGCTCTCGAAGCCAAGGGGCCAAGCACCTATCCTGTAAGTCGAAGAACGTAGAATCTCCAACGGGTGGCGCCTTACCGAATCCACCAATTATGACCGAGCCTCGACCCACGAGGATACAAAGGCTGGGTGCTCCTCGGCGGGTGTAAGCCGTTGCTCGCGGCCCCGGCGTCCATGAGGGAGCCCGGATGGTCTCGGCCAATCTGTTGGAGCTGATAGATAGTAGTCAGATAGCAACTTCTGTCCACAATCACAGAACCCCGCCGAACCTCTCCCCAATGGCAACAACGGAGTTCTCGTAGATGCGGTCGACATCGGTGTTGATGCTGGCCCCATCCCTCGACGCAGCCGTAACCGACGCCGGCGTCTCGCCGCCCCCGCCGTCAAGCCCAGACTCATCCCCATCCTCATCCTCGTCGACGTCCTCCTCCTCCTCCTCCTCCGCCGCGGTGTCGCCTAAAAGGCTAAACATCAAAGCCCTCGTATTCTCAACGGTACTCTGGCACCTGACCAGGTCCGTCGTCGTCATGCCGGCTGCCGCGCGCCCGTCGAATCCCGGGAGCGGCTCGGAAGTCACGAGATCCCTGCCAGTCGCCAGGCTCGCGAAGCAGTGGTCGAGCTTGCGGAGGAGCTTGAGGGTGGGGACGGGTTCGGGCGGGAAGGCCGGGGCGTACTCGGTGAATTCGCTGGCGATGCGCAGGAGGATCTGGATTTGGAGGATCGCTGTGTGCGGGAGAGGGTCAGAACGGGGGGCAAAGAGTAGGATGAAGGCGAGGGTAAGAGGGGGTGACTCTTACGTGTGCCGGATCGCCATAGCACGTTGATGATAGAGTCGAGGTCAGCGCAGAGGTCGGCGAAGCGCACGTAGCCCACGACGTCGTCGCCGGGCTGGGAGTCGCCGAACTTCTTGACGTAGCGCCGCGCCACCTCCATGAGCTTGGCCGAGGCGTAGTTGCGGACCATGTCCTCCTTGTTGGAGTTGGGGCGCAGGGGCCGGCTCCGGGGGTGGGGGAGGTCGGTGAGGAAGTCCGGTGGTGATGCGGCGCCGGGGAGGTCGGGGACCGGGGAGTTTAAGCTCGTGGGCGTGGGAGGGAGGAAACCTCCCTGTGGGGATTGCTGAGTTTCCGCCATGGCGATGTGGTCGTAGGAGAGTCGATAAGGAGGGAGAGAAATGGTGTAAATCTGGGGGATAGCTGTATCTTCCGGGTTCGTATCAGAGGAGCAGAGTAACGTGGTCGTCGGGAGGTAGAATGCGCCGCAGGGACTTGACGGTCGAGTTCTGGCGCCCGGTGGGCGGTGCAGGTGGTATTTATATGGGCTCCCCTAGCTTGAGAATTCCAATGGCGAAAATATCACGAGATCACGAAAAGCGAAAAGAGAAAACGTCGAGAAATGCGGAACTGCAAGAATTCCATGTGCTTAAGAAATGTGAAGCCTTGGACCGTCGGCGCAGAGAGCTCGGCAGAGGATGACGTTATCGCGCGCTGCGACCCCACAGTCGCACCGTTTCACCAGTTGATGACGGCTGATAATCTCTGCGCGCTAATTTTCCGGCGGCGCCTTCCCGAGTCCCGTCCAAAAACATTTTTCCGCAGACTCGAGCTTCCATCATCACCAGCGACACCACATATCAACCACCAACCCATCCCTCGAATCCGAACTCCTCCCACCGACCGACCACAATGCCTCCCAAGCAGAGAATCGTGGTGCAGCGCGCCGAGCCCGCGTCGTACCAGTCCAAGGGCATGCTCAGGAGCACCTACGACACCGTCACCTCCGCCGAGAACGCGCCCGTCGTCCGGAGCATCCTCGCCTTTGGTGTAAGGCGTCCCACAACATCCCGCCCGAGGCAATGTTAGCTTACGATTCTGTTACAGGCCGCCGTCGCCATCTTCTCGAGCTCGTGGGCCGAGATGCTCCTCCCTCCGTACGCCGAACCCACCCCAGACGCTTCGCCAACCCTGGAAGCTCCCTGCTGACTATCTTTACAGGCAATAAACTACGAAAGCGGGCGCGGATGGATTTCTGAAACGATACGAGGGAAACGTGTACGATAGGTGTGGGTTGATAGAGTGGGACTCGCGCGGTGTGCATGGGGAAGGGCATCGCATCTCCGGCAAGGTCGGGGCGTTTTATCAAGCTTAATGAAAACGTTATCTTACTTCTTTGTTCGTGCCGGGATCCCCGCTCCACAGCCCGCGCCCCGTGGCCTGTTTTCACAACGGACGGGGAACCTGAGGCGCGCGTCCCCGTGAGCTGAGCCTCTCCCGCCCGCCAATATCCAACACCACCTTCCACTTTCCAAGCCCATGAATGCTCCCACGGCGCCATGTGCAAATGAGGAAGTCCTCGCCGCCGTGACAAGTCAGAAAAGAGGCCCCGCGACCCGGGAATGGCGCAGCCTTACCCAGTCCCCCTCTGCGGCTGACCCCCAAAGCGACATGAGGACGACACGACGACATGTTATCAGTTGCACGAAGACTGGCCCCATCTCCCGGCGGCTAGCTTCGCCTGCATGGCACCCACCCTCCTCTCGGGCAGGCAGAGATCGACGCCGGATGCAGGTGTCGTTCCTTTTCCCGCGGATGACATGCGACGCTCGTCACACTCGCGGCTCCCGCGGATCGCCTTAGGCGGGTAGTTCCTGCGCGGAAACGGCGGTCTCGCCAGATGCTACAGGAGAACCAACAGTAGGTAGTAGCTGCAGTGTGATATTTCTGGCGTGAACAGGGTGCCCCTGCTACGTTTGCGGACGGGGTCTTTCCCTCGGCTCCAAACCGCCCGCCGTTCTCACCATGCCTCCAATATCGCGAGATCTGAGCTGTCGCAGAGACCCGCGGAAGAACACCACGACAGCGTCTCCCAACAACGTCAAAACCTGAATGGAATAATAGTAAAAAAAGCGAAATGCCTCCATTTTAAACCCAAGCCCGCTCAGAAAAAGAAACTCACGAAATGTGACCACCGTATGAGCAGGCCTCAGTGACCCAATGGCAACGCGCTTACACTCGCATTGTTCCGGGGGGGAACAATACTAAGGCGCCCCGCTCGAGGCGTCTGGACAATATCAAGGGATTCAAGGGAAACGCCCCCAACCTCACAAGCATGCCAGGAAGCAAACATTCTCTTTCCAACCCCCCGCGCTCAACTTGTTCCTTTCCCGCCGCCCGGGATATCAGAAACGGCGGGGATTTTCGCTTTCTCCAACAAGAATGGGCCCGCAGCGGTCTAAGGCTCGCATTCAGCATCTCTTATATATCCTGCTCGATCCTGGATGAGAAAGCCGGATGTGCCCTCTCCCTCTGCAACCGGCATCCCCAAGATCCTCAAGATCCTCACTCGGAGCTCGCGTCTGACCGCAAGCCTCTCGAGACTCAGAGATCCTTCCCCTCGCCCCCTTCAGACGCCGCCTTCCTGAAGATTCTGCAAGGGAGTGCGCCGCCTACCGCCCTGGCTCTATTGTCAAGCCCCAGTCCGCGCCTTTGAGCCCATCCAGTCCGTCCCGTCCGTTCCGGCGCAGGAGAGTCCTCGCCTCAAGACGCCGGCCGTGCTCCCTCCCGCCTTACCTCGGGATCCATCCCCGGCCTTCCCAAGCCCGGCCCAGGCCCGTGTGTCTCGCGTCAAACCCACCCCCTCTCCAGGACCACACAGCCGAGACCATGGACAGCAAGGACCCTCGCTTCCAGTTCTTCAACATCACGGCCGGCGACGGCACCGTGATGCCCGTTTCCATGGCCGCCGTTGACGACAACACCAGGGGCGACACCATGGTCAGCGTCAGCTACGGCACCCAAATCGGCGTCTCCCTCATGATGCTCCTCGTCGTCCTCGTCATGAACCCCACGGTCAAGCTCCTGAGAATCTACACCGCCGCCCAGATCGCCGCCCTCGTCAGCAACACCATCCGCATGATCGTCCTCTCCCTCTTCTTCTCATCCCAGTGGAACACCTTCTACGCCCTCAACACCGGCGACTTCACCTTTGTGCTCCAGCGCGACTACAACATCAGCATCCTCGGCAACGTCCTCTCCCTCATCGTCGTCATCCTCGTCGAGCTCTGCCTCATAATGCAGGCCTGGACCATGGTGACCATGTGGCCCACGGTTTGGAAGTGGATCTCCGCCGCCTTCTCCGCCGCCCTGTCCCTCACCGCCATCGGCTTCCGCTTCGCCTTCTGCATCCTCCAGAGCCAGTTGATCACGGACGCCGAGTCGGCCAGGAGCATCCGATGGGTCGCCAGCACCACCATCATCATCGGAGCCGGGTCCATCTTCTGGTATTGCGCCCTGTTCAACGTGCAGCTGGTCGCCCATCTCGTCAAGAATCACAGCTTCCTGCCCGACACCTCAGGCTTCACGCCCATGGAGGCCCTCGTCTTTGCGAACGGCATCCTCATGATCGTGCCAGGTAAGAGACACTGCCCATCCCTCTTTCCTGTCGCAGTATGGACCAGGGGCTCCCAGGTTGATTCCGTCACTAACACCTTCCGTGTGGGCAGTTGTATTCGCAAGTCTGCAATGGCTCGAATCCGCATCGATCGAGGCCGGATCCCTGACGTACACGTCAGTCGTCGTCATCCTCCCGCTGGGTACCCTGGTTGCTCACCGACTCTCCGGGCTTAGAAGCTACAACCACCCCAGTGGGAGCGGCGAGTCCGGCTGGAATAGTAAGCCTAGCGCTACCCATTCTAGTATTACCAGCTCGAACCCTCACTCACGTCTTGTGACGCGCATCGAGGTTCCCGCGGAAGGATCCCATCACGATGACGTTGAGCTTCTTGGGCACGATCAGCGCGTGGAAAGACTCAGGGGCGTCAAGGTTCACAGGGAGGTTGGTCAGACAGTCGAGCACTTGCCTCGCCGATTCTGATGGAAGAGAGGCGGAGAGACGTCAGCGGTTTTGGTCAGGGGAATGAAATGGACTCCGCGGCAGACGACCAGTAATGACGGACAATTTCTCCGTCTGCCAGTAGCTGCATATTTGGGGTTGAACGGAAGACGGCTTCTGGTGTTTCTTGCTTTTCATATCGCACTCTTCATCCGCACGACCAGGGGAGACTCGCTCATAGGAACGGTTTTCTAATATCGGACGGCATGGTTAGCTGTAATAAGTAGTATCTTAGAATTGACATCTCCTTGGCTTGTTCACTAACTTTTCCCGAAAGTGAAGTTCCTGCTCTGTGTACTCCTGGGTTAAACTACATGTAGTCTCCGATTCGGAGTCGACTGTGGCGCGTGGGGCTCACGAGTGGCATCCAGCTGAGCAGATCGACATGCCGCTGTTCAGTGAAATCCGAAGTTCTGGACGAGGCTGACGCAGCTGAAAGTGGTCGAGGGGTTGGGTAACTCGTCAAACATAAGGGTATTATTCTGTACCTGCGCTTCGGAAGAACATTTGCCCCTCCGCGCGTGCCGCTAATTCTGAACCCCCCCCCACCTCAAGCATCTGGGCATCGTCGGAGCGTTACATCGCAAGGCCCATGCCCCGCCCAATCTTCTTCACAAGAGCCTTCTTCAAGTACCATTCACGGGCTAGACTCCGGGTAGTCTTGGCGAACACGGCAGGCGAGATCCGACCTCGCTCCACCGCGCGCCCGAGAACGAATATGACGTCGGCAATGGCGCGCTCCTCGGCCACCAGGGAGTACAGCTGGTTCGCGACCACCGTCGGGGCCACCAGCAGCTCGTCGATGTCGGGCTCCGGGTGTTGCCGGGAGCTCTCTATTACAGTGTCCGCCTTTTGTAGCGCGTCACGCAGGATTTGTGTGTTGGACGCCAGGAGGGTAGAGACCTGGCTGAGGCCGGTCCGCTCCGAGTTAAGTCTGTCGTATGCGACCACCATCGCCGTGCGCTGCGCTTGCAGGCCCCGCATGCACGACTCGTTCTGTTCGCGGCTCTTTTCACGATGCAGGCATAGCGTCTTTCCCAACTGACGCAAGAGTGCATCCTTCTCGGGGTTCGGCGGAATAGGTGGTGCCGGTAGGTTCTCAGGCTTTGGCGCTAGGGCCTCCAAGGGCTCATCGAGGAAGTTGGGCGGAGGAGTCCGTTGTCCCGGCGGCTGTGGTTGTGGCTGCAGCTCTCTCCCAGGTATCGGGCCTTGCGGCCCCCTCCCCCACGCAACTGCAGGCGGCTCGGGTTGATGGAGGGAGGCAGGTTGTGGCGGGTGGGACAAGGGCGGCAGCCAATGAGGATCGGAGGGTATATAGCTAGGATGTCCGGGCCCAGCTGGCTGCGGCGCCGGGGGCTGTACCTGAGGAGGGAGCGGCGGTGCCGAATCGTAACGTGATAGTCGACTCTGTCTGTTCGATCCGATAGGGGACTGCGTAGAGGACGGACCAGCCACGCCCTGATGGCTTTCAAGGCGCGGGGTTGCCGCAACGGCAGGTGTAGCATCGACATGCGACGCCAGCTTAGGGGGAGGCTTCGGTGGTTCGGCCGGGCCGGGCGCGGGAGAGTGGGCTTTCGCAACTGGTTTCGGAGGAGGTGGGGGGGGTTGAGGAGAGCCGTCCGGCTGTCGGTCGTGGAATGACGGCTGTGGAGGGATCGCAGGGGATGTAGTGGGGGCAATGGAGGGGGATTGGGTCTGAGATGGCGTGCCCTCCCTCCCTCCCTGTTGCGGCGGTGGTTGGGGTGGGCGGCTGATAACCGGGGGCTCTTTCGCGAAGACGTCGACTAGAATAGTCAAGAAATCGAACAGAGTGGACTTCTAGAAACGCAACGAGGTTAGGAAGGTCGGGTTTGGAGCCCGAGGAGGTCAACACTTACATCCCAGAAGTTCGGCCAGGCAGCAAGATACGGGTGGTACACCTGCCCTTGGGGATCGACGTGCTGGCCGGGGCGAACGATCATCTTCTCGGTCGGGGTGACGTAGACCAGGGGAGCAGCTCTCGGGTACGAGTGAGGCATCCAGACGGAGATAGGGAAGCGGTAGGTTGCGCCCCGGAACGCGACGGGCAACGTCCCGGACAGGTGGACCAAGAGGGCTGATGTTCCATCGACGAAAGCTGGAGGCGCAAGCGCGAGGTTAGGCGTCATGTTGCGCATCGAGCTCGGAAGATCGGGTCGGAACACTCACTATGGACATCAGTACGAGGCGACAGCCCAGGATGTCTTGACAGAGCCTGAGCTATGTCATTGTAAGTCCTGTTAACATCTTGATATTCCTGTAGGAGTCCCCAAGGGCATCTGGTCAGCACGTCGTCGAGCGGTGGGGCGGGGAAGGAAGCGGGCGCATCAAGTCGTACGCTTGTCAGGACGCTATAAAGCCAGTTCAGCACATGCTGAGATACTGGCATTGTCTCGCTGGCGACGAGCGTCGAGGGAGTAGGGTCAGCGGCCTGGACTTTGGGTTCAGTGTCTCCCAAGACGGTGTGTGCGAGGGCTCCAGGCCGGCTGCGGGCATGATATCACGGCGGCACAGAGCTGCAGCTCCGCCAAAGACGACGTGTAGTACAAATACGGGACAGGCGAATATGGCGGGGTATGCAATATGCGGATAGCCACACACCATGAGCCTTTCATCTCAGGTGCCGGCCTTACCGCACTGGGTTAGGCTGCTTACACACAGTGGGGTCTCGGCGTGCCCCTCTCACACCACACGAGGTGGGAGGGTACCTGGATGTACCACCAGCCTCCGCGATCGCATTCCCACTCCGCATCCCGCCGAAACTCTTGAAGCCGCAAAGACTCGTTCCGCGGTCCCACTAACATGGAAAGTTTGAATGCCCTCCACCTTAGCGTGAAGGCGAGTCCACGGACCACCGAGGCTTCGCACCTTAATTCGCTCCGCAGTCGGCCCATCCGGGAAGAACCTTGGCGGCATTCTTGTTTCGCCTCTGGAGCTTCCCCCCAATTCTCACCCCACCTTCGCGTTTCCGCGGGGCCAAGATGTTTTGGCGCAGCACTTTGAGGCATTTCGGGGCCCTCTCTAACGCTTGTTTCTCATGGCCGTGGAGTCGCTTAGAGTCGCTTCTATTTCCAGGTTAATAATGTTAATAATGTTAATAATGTTAATAATACGACAGAGTCCTTGAACTGCCCGCCTGTCTTGCTTATCCTTCCGGGACCTGCTCTACGAGATAATCTAACCTCCGCACCACATCGCGACGAGATTTTCTCGCCCCTCCAAAGTAACTGCTCCCGCCATCGCCAGTTTTCTCGACCCTTCGCAACAACCACCTTTTGCCTCCGCCCCACAAAAATCCCGCTGTCCCTATTTCGTTCACTTATCCCCCTCGGGCTCTGTTTTCAAGCACGGCAGCATTTCATACTGGAGCACTTCTGACTCGAACACTTCACGTGGAGCACTCGAACGCACGCTGGAGTAATTGCCTCCTTCACACACTCTCTTTGTGTTCAGTCGCGTCTTCTTGCTCCAGGAACATCTCTGAAAACGATTCCTAACCCCGTCTGCCATACTCGATCACTCTTCGCATGAGAGCAACTACCAATCTCTCGCACGGCTGAGGAGTATCGCAGGACAACATCTGCATACTCCTTGCGTCAGGATTCTTTTCAAGCCAACTTCTTCTTTCTTGTTGCCGTCCATTCACGGTCACGCCTTTCAAGTATTTGAGCTCGCGCTCACCTCACCTATTGACAACGGAACTCAAGCATAACTTAACGCGTTCCTCGTCAAACGAAGCCATGCTTCCCGAGGTTCTAAAGGTCCCCGTCCTCAAGGACTATGGCGTCTCGCCCACCACCGGGTTCCTGCCCGAGGTCCTCCCCCTCACCCGGCTCCCGGACCCCTACTACCACAAGTGGGAGGCCATCGTTTCCGAGCTTCAGGCTCTTATCCTGAGCCGCCGCATCCGAGCTGTCGCCGACAAGCTCCCAGTCCTCTCGACCGCCGGGCTGGAGCACGACTCGGAATGGAGGAGGGCTTACTCCCTCCTCGGCTTCATGGCCCACGCCTACATCTGGGGCGGCGACAGCCCGGCCGACAAGCTGCCGGCCTCCATCTCGGCCCCGCTGATCCAGGTCGCGGAGTATCTTCAACTGCCCCCTGTCGCCACCTACGCGGCCTTGTGTCTTTGGAACTTCAAGCCTATCTTCAACGACGAGCCCATCGACGACTTGGATAATCTCGCCACGCTGAACACCTTTACCGGTTCCCTCGATGAGTCGTGGTTCTATCTCGTCTCCGTCGCCATCGAGGCCCGCGGCGCTCCCATTCTGCCCACCATGATGACTGCCATTGAGGCCGCTAGGCGCGGCGACTCCGAGACCGTCACTCTCTGCCTCCGCTCCTTCGCCGAGCGCCTCACGGATTTGACCAACATTCTTCAGCGCGTCCATGAGAACTGTGACACCTCCATCTTCTACCACAGGATCCGACCATTCCTCGCCGGTAGCAAGAACATGGCCGAGGCCGGCCTGCCCAAGGGCGTCTTATACGAGGACGTTGACGGTAACGCCTCGTATCGCCAGTACAGCGGTGGGAGCAATGCCCAGAGCACCCTCATTCAATTCTTCGATATCATCCTCGGAATTGAGCACCGCCCGACTGGCGAGAAGCGCGGCGCAGCCCCCGGTAAGGATGGGGCCGCCCCGAAACACAACTTCATCGCCGAGATGCGCGACTACATGCCCAAGGGCCACGCGCTCTTCCTCGCCGACGTCACCAAAGTCGCCAACATCCGTCCCTTCGTAGAATCCCGCAAGGACGACGCCGCCTTGTCCCTGGCATACGACGCGTGCCTCGCCATGCTGTCCGCCTTCCGGGACAAGCACATCAACATCGTCACCCGCTACATCGTCATGAAGGCCAGGCAGGCCCGCGCCCGCAGCAGGTCCAGAAGCCCCCAGGCTAACCGCGAGCGCATGAACCTCGCCACGGCGTCGACCAAGAACCAGCAGGGCAAGAGCGACAAGGAGGAGGCTAGGGCTAAGGACCTTACCGGAACCGGGGGCACGTCGCTGCTGCCGTTCCTGAAGCAGGCGCGGGACGAGACGGGCGAGCCCGCCGTCGCGGAGTGGACTCGCGACTTCATGAACAAGAAGGGCAGGGCCGGGGGTTCCCGCACCGAGCCGCTGGAAACGCGGCAGCCGGAGCCCGCGCTCGAGCCCGAGAAAGTGCCCGAAAAGGTGCTCGAGAAGCAGCCTTCGGATGGCGCCACCGCCGGGCTTAATGGCCTCGCCGCGTCGTGGGCCCTCGACGAGGAATGCGGCGGAATCTGCAATTTTTGAGTCACCCGTTTTGGGGGCCGCTGGATATCGGGCAATGTGGGCGGGGACGTCCGTGGACATACGTCTCCGATCATGAGCATAGTATGGCGCCCACGTCGCGTGAGAGCGATGTGCGTAGCCAGTCACGTTATTTGAACTCTTCACTTTTCTTCCCTTTTCCCTTTTCCCTTGCCCCGTGCCCCATGCCCCATCAGTGCCTTGATATGTCGGAAGCAGGCTTTCCGCAGGCACTGGTGGAAGTAGATGTTAAGCGGCGTGCAGAGACTGGTGGATTGCTGGGCCGGTTCAGCCTATGCCCTCACAATGGCGGACGCCGGCGGCCCTCGGGGGGAGGACGGTGCGATGTGATGCAAGCCGTGCCATGGTGAGTGAACCGCACCTGCCAGTAGGCCGTAGCTCACTTGGGAGGAAGAGGTAAGTTGACTCCGCAACTGCCAGCAATAACCAATCGCCCGCCAGCAGAGGTGACCTCAGCACTGGGTTCGAGGCCCGTCCCTGGATTGGATCCCTTCGACTTATCGTACTGACGTTCTTCCCAGCTTCCCCGGCATTTCAACCGTGGGCTAGCATTTCCCGAAGCGGAGCACGACGAAACCGTCTGCGACGCATCGATCGACTAACTCACCGCCACAGTACGCTTTTGAGAAGTCTCACAGCGTATGGGCAACATCGGTGCTCCGACAACGCTCTGGTTCTCGATGGCCTCGGTATTGGCACCCCAGACACTGGTCAGCACACGGGTTTCCACGAAAAGGGCGGGGTCGTCGGAGAAGCCAAGCCATCCCTTCGGCTATCTGCGGTCCTTTGGCCCGCTCTAGCTGGTCCTCTTCGCCATGCCGTGCTACCGCCCCGTCCATGGCGTGAGGGTATGGCCATCCTCGACTATTGGGCAAGATCTAACCCTACCTGTCTCTCATGGGACATCCGGCCATTCCTCGACGGGGTCCCGGGATCGGCGAATACTCCGAACATGCCGAACGTCCGCATGCGGAGAGGATTGAACTACGGGAAGTGTTGACTCGCGAGATGGTACCTCGGGTACATGTGGCGTTTGAGGAAGGAGTAGAAGAGTTGGAGCACGTCACAGGTGTTGGAGACAGGCAGACTGCATACGGCACGATTACCCCGCCACGCCCCGCATCAAGCCCCTTCAAAGTGTTTCTTCACCCCCGCTCCAATGTCCATTTCGCGTCTATGTCGACGCGACGGCTCCCAGTTATTGATTAGAAATATAGACGTCACCTGCCGCCTGGGGCATGCCGCCACCTCCAAACCACACTTCTTTCTCAATTGAGATACCGATGGAAATCGAACGGCTCCGTCGTCCCCACCCGTCCGACTGAACGGGAGTCAATTGGCCAGCACGAACCCTACATACAACGTAACACCAAGGTCCGTGGACATCCAATGGGTGCTCGATGATCTTGGATCACTTTGGCGGCGTCATTTTGGAGTGCCGTGAGATCGGAGGACATGGCTGTTGCCGTGTGTGGGAGGGACAAGTTGCAGATGACGGGCGATTTCCGTTATAGGAAAGCGAGACGACCTGAACTGTACAGGGACGTCATTGGGATGGCGCATGACTACACTGGCCGTCGCTTGGATGGGCGGCAGGTAGCTTGCTTGAACAGCGGCGTACTTGGCCATACTTTACATGTACGGTATTTAGGACATCTCGTCGTGAGATGACAAGGCCCTGTGATCTTGGGACATCCGCACCAAGACTCGGCGTCTTCTAGCGAGGCGAAAAACATGCACCACTACGAGGCTATTATCACATATTTCGCCAGCACTTCCCTCTACAGACCACATCCCTGCGATACATGATAGCTTATTGTAATGCTCAAGCTAAGCAAGCTTGCTGGCGGCTTAGGTTGTAGCACCGCAGCTCCACCATGCCATCGGCCTGCTGCCCCCCCCGATGTCAACTTCCTTTGTCTTTATCTTCTCCGCCACCACGAGCATCCAGCACTCATTTGCTTCCCAAGCGACAGGCTCTCCATGCTTCGTATCTGTGTCTGGCGTCGATGAAGGGGCTCTTGAATATACAGGAGCCTCCGATGGGCAAACCGACGTCGTCTGGGTTCCAGTCTCCCGCTATGTTTATTCAACGTCTTTGACGATCCTGCTGTTGCGAACGACGACATACCCGGGCGGTTATCGCGAGAGGTCAGCTACCGGAGCTCCGGCACGCCAAGGAAGTTTCCGCCGGTGGCTCGGTGCCGGAAGTAGCAATTCCACGGCGGGTCAGTATCGGCGTCATCCGGCCGACGAGCCGGGCCGCACAACGAGACGGGAAGGAGCCAACTGTAATTTTGATAGCTAAGAAACTGGTGATGGTCAAGCCTATGATCGAATACTGTACGGTGGCTTATCCAAGCCTCCCTTGGTAAATTAAACGTCCAAGTAGTTCCTACGCCAACGATTACATTTGGATTCTCGCCCGGCAATAAATCTCCCATGGTAAGATTTAGTGAGCATCGCACGCTTAGGTGTATCCCAGCTCCTAGAGGACTTCAAGCTCCAGCTTATCATTGTCCTCCATTGTATAAACAAGAGCATCCGCGGCACTATCTTCCAGAACCCAACCGCATATCACATCCGCCGACATCGTCAGTTGCTGCCGCTCGATCCACTTCGCCTGCACTCGAACGCCTACATTTCTAGCATCGTCTTCTCTCTAGACTACGCTATAATCCAAGGAGCCTTACTTAACTCCTTTTAGGCCTCCCTTTTAGGCACTAGATAGGCGGCACGTTCCTTAAAGAGGGGATATTAACCGAGGTATAGGTTAGAAGTACCGAGAATAGTATCCTTAAATCCGAACCCTTAAGAAAAGGGCAAGAACCTAGCTATCTCCTAGTCTATAATAACCGCTAGATTATACAACGTGCTATGCATAGGTTACGCTATCTAGGTCTGACTAATAGGTATATTACGTGGCTTGAGGTTGTTGTGGTAGAGAACGACGCTTTTATAGAGGTTGTCTAGGTCGACTTAGCTTAGCCTGACGGCCCTAACGTCCTAATAGGTAGAGTGGATAGCAATTATTACCCGTTCCTATACTTTCATAGGCTGATAGCTTAGTAGCCTTTTCCACGAGGAGCCTGTATAGTAGTGCCTTGATACTGGTGTGGTAACTAGTAGCTAGGCCGCCTACTAGGAGGTTCTTGTAGAATGAATATTTGTTATTAGTGGCAGACTTAAGGCTATGATAGTCCTCGTGATTTTATATGTTGACCTGCTAAAGTCTTTTTTTATTAATAACTATATCTATTAGGGCCCACTAGTTGCTAAGCTTAAGACCGCTCTACACTTCCTCGACTATGATAACCCTACTTAGGGACGGGGTGACCGTGTACCTAAAATTGTATTAACCGTCTCCTTATATATAAAACTTTTGGGATAACGTTGGGGAGCTGAGGCCGGCCTGGGTTCTAAAGCTCCGTTATGGCTTGAACGCGATCCTTAGCCTTGTCTAGGCAGATGATAGGGCCCGTAAGGAAGTCTCTAGAAAGGGCTGTAGAAAGCCGGAGACGAAGCGTGTAAGTGTCGAAGGTATTGGATATGATGGTGGAAGCATCTTCTGTGGCGCCGGGGAGGTTGGGGAAAATGCTAGTGAGATGTCTTTGTCGGGCAATAGGTTCTTACTTCTAGCCATGATTAGGGAAGCTCCAAGAATAGGAATGATAGGATGTATTTGGACTGCCACTCCGTCCGTTGATTGCGTGGGATTGGACAGGGGGAGGCCTAGGTGCCGTGGGACGTTGCCGCTTTTTAAACGGCGCTCCATGAAAGAAGGAGCTGGAGTCTGTTTGCGTAGAATATCACATGAAAAGTGCATAATACATTCCAATCAATTTACAAATCATTTCCTCACGTATCCAAGAAGTAGTCGACACCCTACAATTTTCACATTCCACTATCCCTCTTCTACGGTCTGTCCCTGGTCTCGTGTGTCCGGCCCATTCCACGAGCACTGCCTTGCCCAATTCAGTCCTTAACTAGCATGATCATACCACAGTTGCACCGCTATAATTCAACCCGCACTTGCCGCATTTATTGCTGTTGGCTGGCGGAGGAGGTATGGATGACGCTACTACAGTGAGGGCCAGTTAGTAGAGGATCGCAACTGGACAACGCCGAGTAGGGACGCACACTTACTAATGATACTTCTGTCAAGGAATTTGCTTTATCGGGTGTATCTCAAAATTTATACTTCTAGTTGCGTCTTCAGCTTGGTATTTGACATGTAGCGATAGAGCGAATAATCTTGAGTTGAAGCGAGCAACATGATAGAGAGGCATATAATATGAGAAGAGCGAAAACATTCATACTCTTCGAGGTCTTTCCACATAGCAAGTCTCTTTAGGAGGTTCATTGGGGCAGCAAAGGGTTGAGCCAGGGAATCCTCGCCATTGTCAACTGTATGGAAGCTCCAATCAGCTTTGACTCGTGAGTCTGTCAACATCGTATCCAAAAACCCAAAAAAACTCGTCAGAAAAGCGTCTGAGGATTACAATAAATATCTACGCGCCATTCACTTAATTCCTTTGAACCAAGGGAATGTGCATGGCGATGCTAAGTAAGGGCTATCGCACGAACTACAACGTGCTTATGATTGGAATTTACAAGTCGTAGCTCCTGAACGACGCCTCTGCCCGGCCACGCTCAATGGATCTGCACATAACATGGGAGCGGGTTGGTATCACCCTTTTAAGGCTTGATCTAGCACGAGATGGAAACCCTTCTTCGACTTTCCTTGGGGTGGCTAATGGGAATATGGGATTTGGTACGGGAGGCATTATCCGCAAGAAACCAGGCATTGAAACTCTGCCTATAGCTCTACATTAGCCCGGGAGCCTTTTCTTGCGAATACTAGACCATGCATCGGATGTACAAATCACTATGGTTTCCTCGTGGACATGTATCCCTCTTACGGTGTATCCTGGATGCCCTATTCCAAGTCCAACTGCGAAGCTACCGCGGTTTTGGCCAAGGGTTGTCCAGTTTCAGACCTATAACGACACGGCTTTGTGTACTAGTGTAGTATGGGTTATGCCTCCAGTGACTATCGTTCACGCCGGCCCGATCATTCGAGGCTGGAGAGTACAGAGCTCTTTAAAACCCCACGGCAACATACTTGGCAAGCCTGACATGCTCATCACCGCCGACACCAACGGTTTCCCCTCACCATGATATGACACCGGCCTTTGGCACAATATACAAGATGCTGACATGGTTCGGCGTGTTGAAGGCCGCCAGTGCCATTGAGATGAATGAATCCCTAGTGGAGGTTGTGGGGAAGGTGGAACGAACCTATAGGGAACGAAACCAACCGAAACGTATTATTATTAAAGGGAACTTGTTTGGTCCATTCGTTGTATCCCACCATTTCGCCCCGCTTTCTCCAAATTCCGTGTGTTTACCTCGTTGGGTATGTCGTATCACGAGGTAATAGTCGATCCCAATATAAGATGGCTAGGTGGGTTACCTAACGATACTCAATTAGGAAGACTTCGCCGGACGGGTAGTAGCTCCGCAACTCCGCAATGCTAGCGGGGCAGTTGCGGGGGTGGCTCTCCGCTTCCCCGCTGCCTCTGGAGGAGACGATAGCTGCGGCAGCATGAATGAGGGGTACAGCAAGGCATGAGGGGGGGATTTTATGGCACATTCAGCCTGCATTTCCTAAGAACTGCCTCGAGTTAAGCTACTCCACGACGTCTTAATGTATATGGAGTTTGTACCTGTATAGTACCTTTTCGTCCATCTTGCCCCCGTACCAACTTGCGCCATGGATGGGTTACCAGCCTCTACAAAATCCCGGAACAGTGAGGCCTTGGATGCCAATGCTTCCAATCGTGGGGAGTCAAGCTTGACGGAACCGTCTCCCGGTGATGGCTTTGAGGCTGGTCCGGCGACTCGTTCTGACTACGACCTCAACACCCCCGTCTCAGCCGACCAAGGGGGGATGCGATCAAACTTACCAGGCTATGGCGACCTACACTTCAGTCTATTCCTCCGAAAGGTCTTCATCAAGGCCCTGGGCTACACTGACGAATCCCTGAATAAGCCCATCATTGGCATCATCGACACCTTTTCCTCCTTCAACCCCTGTCACGCTCAAGTCCCCCAGCTCATCGAAGCGACGAAGCGCGGGATCCTGCTTGCTGGTGGTCTACCAATGGTATTTCCCACCATTAGTATCCACGAAAGCTTCTCGAATCCAACGAGCATGTATCTGCGGAATCTCATGAGCATGGACACCGAGGAAATGGTCAAGGCACAGCCGGTGGACGCCATAGTCATGATCGGCGGATGCGACAAGACCGTTCCAGCGCAACTCATGGGTGGCATCTCGGCAAACAAGCCCTTCTTACCTTTGATAACCGGTCCCATGATGCCCGGGTCTGTAAAAGGAACGAGGGTTGGAGCATGTACAGACTGCAGGGGCAACTGGGCCAAGTATCGCGCGGGTACCATCGACATCGAGGATATCATGGAGGTCAACGAGGAACTCGCGCCAACTGCGGGGACCTGCGGCGTTATGGGCACTGCAAGTACCATGGCGTGCATCACAGCCGCCCTGGGACTCATCGACCTCAAGGCCGGCGCTACGAGCCCGGCGGTGTCCTCCGCGAGGTTGCGGGTGGCTGAGAACACCGGCAAGGATGCAGTCGGGATTCTCCGTGATAAAGAGGGGTTCAAACCGCAGCGGCTCCTCGGGTATGAGAACTTCCTGAACGCCATTATCGTCCTACAGGCCACTGGAGGAAGCACCAACGCCATAGTGCACCTCATGGCTATAGTCAATCGACACCCCGCCGTCAGCGGCCGTATCACCCTCAAGACATTTGATGAGATAGGTTTGAAGACGCCTCTTCTCGTGGATCTAAAGCCAAGCGGAGACAACTACATGACTGACTTCCACAACGCGGGCGGCATGTTAGCTCTGATGCATACTCTACGGCCCCTTCTATACCTCAATGCGCGGACATATACCGGCCAGACACTTGGGGAAATGCTTGACCAGACGCCCTTCCAACCATTCGAGTATTCCAGGCGAATTATACGCGCTCTGGACGATCCCTTACATCAAAACTCCAGCCTAGCCGTGCTGCATGGTAACTTGGCGCCCAGGGGAGCCGTGATGAAAGCCAGCGCCTCAAAAGAGAAACGCCTCCTTGAACACCGTGGTCGAGCCTGCGTGTTCAAGAACAGCAGGGACCTCATTGCACGTGTAGACTCGGACGACCTGGATGTGACGGCAGACTCGGTTCTCGTGCTGCAAGGCATCGGGCCCGTGGGCAACCCTGGCATGCCGGAAGCTGGACTCATCCCCATCCCCCGGAAGCTCGGCCGACAGGGCATCACGGATATGCTGCGAATCAGTGACGGCCGGATGAGCGGCACCGCTGGGGGGACGATTGTGCTGCACGTGTCCCCCGAGTCGGCTGATCCAGATTCCGTCTTGGGCATTGTCGAAGATGGCGACTTTATCACCTGCAATGTAGCCGAGAGGGTGCTGCACCTGGAAGTGGAGAAGGCCGAAATCGAGAGGAGGATAGAAGTTCGGAAGGGGGCTAGGGCGCTGTCGGCAAACCGGCGCACACACGGAGGCAAGGGAGGCGAAAGGCGAGATCCATGGCAGGCCAGGAAAACTACGCGTGGGTATCGAGGGCTGTACGAGCGACACGTTAACCAGGCGGACGAGGGGTGTGACTTTGACTTCTTGACCGCTGACGGTCCGGATGATTAGAGTAGGCCAATCTCAGCATTTCTTATTCAAGGGCCTGAAGGGTAGGTCTTGAGGTTGCTCTAGCTGAAGTTAGTTGGACTGATGATTCGACGATTCCAAGATCCAGCTTGCAGCGTCAGGAAGGACTTCGCTGATGTTAGTTTATCAGAATGGGTGGGTTTTGGACAAGTGAGGATATTGCCTGGAGTACGAGGTAGTTCCCTGCATTACGACCCGTGTTAAACCAGTTTAGTGTTTCTAAGCACAACATGATGAATTATTTCCTTCTATTCTCACTGAGCTAGCATATAAGCATGACGTATAACGCAACATAAGCCTTTGTTGGCCGGATATCCTACACGGAAAGCCACTTTAATAATGGGAAACACAGAACGGACTCCACAAACACGCACGGCACTAACCCAGAATTTATAAACCAGCTTATTCCATCGTTCGTCGCCTCGTCTTGGGTCTAGTGCCATCGACTTAGCACACCAGACCCCGCTCTGCAACCCCACTAACAGAGGCTCCCCTGCAGCAGGGCGTGGGGCCGACGAGTCACTGTTTCCAGGGTCTAGGAGCTGCGATTCCGCCAAGGACAGTCTTGTTCCGTTGTCACTTTTTTGGACGTGCCCGACACGTCCGGTGCTTATATCATATAGCAATATTACTCTGTTCTGTGCCGGTCACTATTGACCTGTGGGCAATATGACGGAAACAAATGTACACATCCTGGAACTAGAGATGGAGGCAGTGGTGGAAACAATGGGGCTTTATATACCAGATATAAATTTAGTATGATAATGTTACAAGAATCGGAAGGTAGTTATGCTCGGCACGACTCGATGCCCATTCCATTACATCCGAACATCCCTGGCGTGGCGACGGGCGTTCTTGGAGGTGCAGGGAGTCGCCGAAGGGACGGCGGGCTGGGAAACAACCTCGTCGGTGGGAGCGGGAGACGCCTCGTCGGTGGGAGCGGGAGACGCCTCGTCGGTGGTAACGGGATCAGCCTCTTCAGAGGTAACAGGGGATGCCTCGGAAGTAGTCGAGGGCGCGGCCGAAGACTCAGAAGAAGCTTCGGAGGGGGTGGCGGCAGCACTGCTGGCACCGGTGCTGGTAGGAGCAGTCGACGTTACGGCTGAGGACTCGGAAGCAAAAGTGCTGGAAGGGGTAGCAGCAGAGCTGGGAATACCGGTGCCAGTGGGAGCGGCGGACTGGGCCGGGATGGTAGAGCTGGCAGTGGGATCAACCTCGCCAGACTCAGAGGCGGAAGGGGAGGGACCAGGGGTGTACAGCTCGGGACCGGGGACGACGTATTCCTTCCCAGGGTCGGCCGCATCGTCCTCGGTGTAAAGCTCAGTACCGATGACACCCTCGGGCTCGTCGGTACCGTCGCCGGTGATCTCGATATTGATGCACGAAGGGTAGTGCTGCGTGCCGGCGAGGGAGATGATTTCGTGGCGGAAGACGTACTTCCCCGGCGCGAGAGTCTCCGGAACTGTCGTGGTCCACGTGTTGTTCGTGCCGATCAGCTGCACGGCCGCCCACTCCCCCTCGTCATTCTTGCCCATCTCATCGATCTTGACCCACTCGAGCGCCTCCTTGTCGGCATCGGCGCAGTCGTCCCCGCAGTTGGCGACGTACGTCAACACGGGGCCCTCGTGAGAGGCGTCCCACGGCGTCCAGTGGAAGTCAACGGTGCCGCCGGCGGCCACGGTTGCGGAATACTCGGACGGACGGGCGCCCCGGTGACAGATGATGTCGGGATCCTGGTAGTCCCCCACGGAGACGAAGCCCCTGTCGGCGTTCTCGGAGTACCAGCCGGCCGCCTCAGGCACCTCCCCGGCTTCGGCGTTGGGATGGAAATTTTCGTGGTAGACGCCGTCAGCGGTGTAGCCCCACACGGTTCCGTGGGCGAGGGCGGTGGAAGCAAGGCCTCCGAGGATGGCGAGCTTAGTAGCGAAAGTCATGGTGAAGGTGGAAGGAAATGTCAAGAATGACTAGCTGTAGCTCCGGCTACCTTGCTGAGGACTGTTATAAAGAGTGTAATACCGTCTTCACCCAGTGAAGACTATGGCTCTCAAGGAACGAATGTGACGAATAAAATGAATGAGACTCGAGAGAGAGCGAATGTGTGGAGTAGACTGGACTTGTAGAAGAAATCCGAGAACTCCAAGACTGAGCATGTCCTCTGGTATTTATCCATCTGTCGAGATCGTAATCGTAATGGTGCTCCCACCATGATACTCAACCATGACGGCGCTAAGAAGAGAATTTCTTCTTCCGCCTGCAGTCACCGGCGGCCTTGAAACACAAACCCATGGCTAGACTAGGTGTGAGCTTCCCATTCGGGCGTCCTTGGGATATGAAAGGCCCCATGCGATGATCATCCTCCGCAGGGAGAAGTTTGTTCTACGAACCGGGGCGTTGGGAATCAGCATCCTTGAACCCGGCGGCAGATCTTTCCTTGACAACGACCGCTCCACGGGCCCACACTTGGCCCGTGAAGCGGGCAATGCTAATTATTATCGTACTCGGTACTACGTAGCATCTGTGTACTCGATATCACCTGGCCATGATGCTACGGTGGATCTGGCGCCAAAGCCGTCCTGCCCCCGCCCTCCCCACACCCGTTGACAGAGTTCCTTGGCAGGTACGCCCCTTTCATCATTCGCTTCAGCTGTTGTCGACTCACGGTTTAGTGTGAAGCGCGACTACGGACGGCATGCGGCTACTGTTTCAGGGGGTCCCACATGACGAGCTACTGTAGGGACGAATGGGGACCGCCGGGCCAAGTGGGTGCAGGGCATCTTGAAAACACCTGCGCCAACAGGAATCTCTACGTTCTGGACCGGAATTGATATCCATTTTCTCTGCTCGTTCCTTGGGCCTGCTCTTTCCGCCTAACGACCGGAGACATGCATGACCCTATCGCACAAAAAGGGGGTAAAGGTAGCCTGAGTAGGCCCTGAGCCGTCGGAATTGTGCCAGGGAATCTCCAGTGGTAAATCCGAATCCGAATACGAAATCTCATCCCACCGACTTATTCGCATCCCTGCTGAGAATGGGAACGGAATGTGATCTACAGACCCGCCGGCCTGGCCCGCTCCGAAGTTGGAGCATCCGTGTTTTGGGTATTTAGCTCGCAACTACATGTACAAGTTGGCCCAGGCCGGTGACTTACCTCGTAAGTTAACGGTGAGTATTCTGTTTAGGAAGATCTCGTAACCTGTTTCTTACAGGGAACAGGTGATGTGCATTATTAGTTCTGCGACGCCACTTGAAAGCTGTCTATGGGAAAGCTAGCCACATATGCGGAGCAGTGTCAGTACCTTTGAGTGCATGCATCGGGGCCTAGCTCGACGCCGCCGAGCGGCAACGCGACCTATGAGAGACGGTGCCACTTATCTTCGCGACGCGCTCCATTTGGTCGTCAACGCGCAATCTCACGTCCACGGTTCGGCCGCCCTCCTCCCCATCTTTGCCTTCCTATCTCTCTCCGCAGAGCTTCGCCAACTCGCGGGGCCAATGCCACTAATACATTCATTGGTATACTCGGCGCACCTGGATTCTGCCACAGCTGCGATCCCGTAGTACACCCGGCGCAGAACAGCGCCCCGATCGCCGATCTTAACATTGGCGCCCATCAGTGTGGTGGCCTGGCCTACGGGGGTTGCTGTGGACCCCGACAAGGCAGCGGGTCCTGATGGACTCGGCGAACGAGCCCGGGGAGTCGATCCGGATAAGGATAAAGACGATGCCGAGTATGGTGACCTTGATGTCAATGAATGGCGAAGTGTTGCTCGCCGTGTAGCAATGACCTCATGGCGAATGAACATATTCCCCCAGAAAGGGTCTTGTAGATCGTGTTTTCTTTATCCCTGGCTATATAGAGGATGGTTTCTAGTAGGAAAAACTAGTAGTGACTCCTATTGGATGATGCTTCCAAACCAGCTCAAGTCCCCGGGGTAGAGGTATAGGTCATCGTACATCATTGTTTCCTCGACCTCAAGTTGCGGCGCAGGTGTTGAATACTCCAACGAAGTGTCGGCAGCATCCGGTGGTTCACTGGAACCGTCGTGGTCCTGCAGCCTTTCGGTCAGCCCTCCCAGGGTAGCCGTCACCCTCCTCGCGTCCCTCGAATGGCTGCTTTGCGACTGCCAAGTACTGTGGGTGCGCGACAGGACCTTCTCGATGACCTGTATCCTCTCATTAGGTATACCTGCCACTTCGGAGTGGCCCTTGTATACACGATGCAAGTATGTGCACAGCACAGATGTTACAATGAGGAACTCGTGCGTTATGGGCAACGACAGCACCCTCCACCTCAGCGGGGACAGGGCTCCATCGCCCTGCGACTCGCTGTAGACGAAGTTCTGGTAATCAAGAACTTGCATGGCAGCGTCGATGCATTTACGAACAGACTCCGCAGTGCATGTGGTGCCGCATTTGCTTCGTAGGGCCGAAGATCTGCCCTCTAGGCACCCCCTGCCCACGACATGCCGGCGGTGGAGGATGATGATGCCCTTCTACATGATGGCGGCAAGCACCACTCGGTGCGCAGTATCTTCCGGGGAGTCGGCTAGGCAGTTTGAAAGTGAGGTGAATTTTATCGACTCAGGAAGCTGGTCGTAAGCAGTCCGTAGAAGCGTTTCCAGGTGCCTAATTTCCGCTCTCGAGCAGGGATCCTCTGCGGCTGTCGAAAGGCTCATGTTGGCGATCTTTGCCATGACGACCAGCATCTTATACTTGCCCATCCATTGCAGTGTTGGGGTAACATCTACATCAGGTCAAGGCGCCGGGAGTTGATCCGTAGGCTCGTCGAAGTCGGAATCGAAGGGATTGCGAGGTAACTACGTATCACACTGCTCATCCTTGATTAAGCTAGGCATGCCCATCTGGATGGAGATCATGACATCCATGCAGTAGAGCATCATCCACAGCCGCCTACGGATCTCTCCTCCAAATAGGGTGATGGAGGGGAAACGCGAGGGATCGCGGGGGTAGCCCATTCGGAAGGCTAGACGTAGAATTAGGCCATATAGCGACCAGTTCCTTGCATCCGCCTCGCGGCGCCTGGTATGTTCAAGGATGAAGTAGTGATGCAGAGCCTCGACGGTGTAGGGCCCGCCACGGCTGTAATCTCAAAGTATGTTACTCTTCTAAGACAGGTTATAGACAGTCCAATCCTTGTAAATCCTCCACCCTGGTTTAAGGTCAGGCACGTATATAAAACTAGGCCCTTATGAATACGTAGTTGACGTACTGCTTGTACCGCGGTGGTGTGCGTGTGAGTAAAAGATACGTTCCGAAACGAACCTACTACTTCTCTACTGCCCATGTAAAGCTTAAGCAACCACAGCAAGAAATATACCCTGGTTCATATATCCACGTCTACCTTTCCGAGTATTTGCGGGCACATATAAGTGCATCACACCATGGCAAGCACCTACATTGAAGCTCAGAAGCTCGTGTCTACACATGCGACACGAAACACCGATCTCCACGTTTTTCCGGATCATCTACATCATAGGGTGCTTCTCGGAAAACAACGCATCCGGAGAGGAGCGAAGGTTCTGCTAAGGTAGAAAGAACCTCACGGCGATAACTAGCGTTCTAGACCTACTAGATAACCCCCCCCCCCCCACCTTCTTTGTGCCCCTGTTATTTAGAAATGGTTGGTAACGAGAGAACTCCAGGGCTCCTGAAAGCTCAATCCAAGTTTGACGAGTGGCCTTTGTCTCTGAACGACGCCGTTGAAAGCGGAAAATATTGACACCTTGCGTCTGTAGTAGGTTGCGCAGCTCAAGAAACGCCTGATCACAATCACCGCGAGGACCAGACTAGATGTCAAGAAGAGATATATACAGCTCGGCCCCTACATGCATAGAGTTGGATGGTAGACCTGAGACGGAGCGTCTTCTCAATCCGGCAAGTGGGCCGCTGTCCATAGATGGGTGCGAGGAACTCCGTCACCGGTGGTGGCCGACGCGATAGCCAGTGCTAGTTATGTAAACTGTAATTTCAAGAAGACCTCGGACATATACACCGTTCTTGTACAAAATGTGGTCCTTCGTTCCTGCAGCTCTTGTTGATTGGGATTCGCACCGGGTTGGTTTCATCCCCACCCATGGAGCACCCCTGTATGAAGCACGACATCGAGCCGGGTGATGGTGACACATTTGCGTGCGCTGGAATCAAAGTGGCGTAACACGCTTGGCGTCCATCCACGCCGTTTCGACGCTTCTGCAGAGTTTCTAGGTGGAACTTACTCTGGTAACCGTAGGATATGAAGAAAAGGGTTCACAGGGGGGGAGGGGGAAATCCAGATGTTAGCCGGCCTTGTAGTGCCACGCTGGGATATGCGGCTCTGGATCTCACTGTATGTGGTAGGGTATCCTGATCTTAGATGGGTCTCCTCAAACTTCTGCATGCTCAAGTTGCGGTCTCCCCAATAAGCACGATGTCGCCATATCTCGCTTCGGAGATTCGAATAAAGATGGAGCCGGGGGTGCGAATATTTAATTTCCTTGCTTTATTCATTTTGGAGTTAGCTTTCCGGTTTAAATCCATGGTGCGCCGAGTTGCTTAACTGTACAATCCCTCTCAGTATACACGCTTCATCCTGTATACGATAGAAGGCCGTACGAGTGCCGTTTCTTCGAAAATGCCTGTTCCGCAACCGCATATTAAACTCTCGCCCTCGGAGTCCATCACATCCTCCAATCCTTCTATTCTCGAGTCCCCTGAAAGGGCAGACGGCAAGAAACCCGATGGTGTGGCATCAACCACCGTTCCGGCTCTAGCGACCCAGGAGACTCGGCGCATGGAGGCGGCGCTCGGCGATGCTATCCTACGGTTTCTGAGAATCCGAAAGGGACCGAAGGGGGGCGAGTATGACCTCGATGGGGTATGTAACTCTCGTCCCTTAATCTAATGCATATGTCTAGGGGGCTGATGTCATCCAAGGTTGCGACACAACCCAGTATCTGGGATTCGGAGGACGTGGAGGAGTACAAAACACTCTACATTCACCCGAAGTGGGAGAACCTGGCTGCCTTCGACCCTTTGTTCCGATGGACATGGAGAGAGGAGAGGGCGGTCCGGCGTAAGATCGATTGGAAAATCATGGTACGTGTTCCCAGGGTGGTCCACGGACTGACTCTGACTTGAATGAGATCTGGGCCTGCATCATGTTCGCTGCCCTCAACATTGACCGAAACAACATCACCAATGCCGTCTCGGATAACATGCTTGACGATCTTGGCCTTACCCAGGGTGACTATGTACGTTGCGCTCTCGACATACGGGCATTTCTTCCAGACCCGATGGCATGCTTTAGTATTGACGGGGAGTAGAACATCGGTCAAACCATCTCCCGGGTAGGGTTTCTCGTCGCCGAACTCCCATCTCAGTTGATCTCCAAGCGGTCCGTCTAACCTCCCGATCAAGACCTCCCGAATGTCATTCCCAGCTGACGCTTACCAGCATCGGTCCGGACCGCTGGATTCCAATTCAAATTTGCATTTTCAGTGCCATTTCCGCTTTGCAGTTTTTCCTCAACGGCCGGGCTTCCTTCCTCGCCTGCAGGTATCTGATGTGAGTGTGGAACCGCCGTTGCCGGTGAAGGGAGTCTGCTTACTCGGCCTAGCGCGACGTTCCAAGGAGGCTTCATACCGTAGGTTTCCTCAGCCCGCGAAAAAGTCACTGCAGTTATACTAATTGCTGGCAGGGACACGATCCTATATCTCAGTTACTGGTACACTGGCCCACGGGTTGGTTCTACCCCCCATGACCGCTGGCATCACTGGCTCATCATTCTTCCCACAGCTTCCCATTAGACTTGCTTGGTTCTGGCTATCTTCGCAACTAGGTGAGAAACCATAGTCTGACCTCGCAGTACTCTTCTCACACATAACCACATAGCCGATATCGCCGTGGGCTTTGCCGCCGTCGGGCTTTTGTCTATGCGTGGCATCCTAGGGTATGCAGGCTGGCGGTGGTTATTCCTCATCGAGTGAGTTTATAATTTGTATGGGCCACATAATCTTTTGCTGACATCCTTAGGGGCGCTTTCACCTGTACGCGGGAACCTGTCCTTCTGATGTCAAGGATACTGACTCTACTCAAGTTCTGATTGGCATCGCCTCGTTTTTCTTGATGCCCCAATCACCAGCGAAGACGAAGAGTTGGTGGAACCCGAAGGGGTACTTCACTGAAAAGGAAGAGAAGATCATCGTTAACTCTGGTAAGACTGCCTAAAAATCCACACTTACGGGGGACGTGGAGTTGCTAAATCTGTTTACAGTTATCCGAGATGACGTACAAAAGGCCGGCATGTTCAACCGACAAGGTCTCTCCGTCAAGCAAATCTGGCGCTGCGCGAAGGACTACGACATGTGGCCCCTTTACGCTTTGGGTTTGCTGTTCGGGCTGCCGAAATACCCCGTCGATCAGTACTTGACCCTCTCCTTCCGAGGTCTAGGATTCGATGTCATCATGAGCAACCTACTCTCAGTTCCAAACATCATTGGATCCTGTGTTATGATGCTGGTCATCACTTCAGTCAGCGAGCTTGTGGATAACAGAGCTATCGTGGCAATGGCGGAAGATGCCTGGCTACTACCATGTTTTGCTGCTTTGATTAGCATGCCGGATCCGATTAGTCCTTGGTCGTACTTCGCCATCGCGACAGTATTGCTGGCATTCCCGTAGTAAGTACGAAGGGGTAAAGGGGTAAGGAGCCGCGCACTAATCCAAGGACAGCACGCATCCGATACAAGTTGCCTGGACCAGCAGGAACGCCGGATCTGTCCAGAATAGAACAGTTTCGGCCTCGTATGTATGCCCCCATTTCCCAATTTGGTATTTACTGACACACCTGCAGCCTATACAACATGTGGGTTCAGGTCAGCGGCATGATCGGGGCGAACAGTAAGTACCTGCACCCCGTTGGGCATCGCACGGTGTAAGTGCTGACGTTTGAAGTTTACCAACCCGACGATGCTCCGCGCTACTACAAAGCGAACAAGGGGTTGCTAGTCATCTGTGTCTGGATGTGTGTAAGTTGACTCTCCCATGTGCCGTCCGTCATCTTTGTCAAAGGCTCATGCTACTCCAAGGCCGTGCAATACCCCGGTACATACTTTTATTATAGATGGAGGAATAATTCAAAAGCTATAAAGTGGGATGCCATGACACTCGACGAGAAGTCTCACTATATGAAGACAACGACTGACGAGGGCAATAAGCGGCAAGTCCCAGTCCCCTATTATTATCAAATGAATATATATTCCAGGCTAATCTATATATAGGCTTGACTTTCGTTTCGCAACTTAGTTTATTAAAGGAAAATTTACTAAAGATAAGCGAAAAAATATATCAGGACTTGGTCACATCAGGACTATAGCAGGTCAGGATTAGGATAGGTTAATGTAAAAATCCGTCTATAATCTTACTATTAGGTGCCTATTAATATAGTAGGTTTAAAATTCTAAATAATAATCTACTGGGGTCAGATCCTATCAGACTCTGCTAAGAGCAAGCCAAATACTAAATAGGCTATAAGAGACTGAAGATAGGGGGGTTCCTTAACCCTGATAGTATACTATATAGGTACAGGACAGAGGTCAAATACTATAAACGGAATAGTAATAAGAAGGAATAAGAAACTTAAATAATATAAAGGATAAGACTATTAATAAAGATACTAGATTTTAAGTAGATACTGGTTAGAAAGACTAGTAATAAATAATATAATAGATTATAAAGGGAGGTAAGTAAAAATGTTTAAGATAATATAACTAGATATAAAGAAAAGTTAATAAAGGTATAAAGAGATAAGAAAAGTAAGATGCATTGAAAAAGAATAGTTATACTCTAGTTATCTTTTATTTTAATATTTACTTTAAATAGCTAGACTAAAAATTATAGATTAATCTAGGCAAGCCTTTATAATTAAACTAAGCTCGTATATTATAAAGAATAAAAGCCTTATTATTAGAGATTATATTATCTAGCTAATACCTAAATATACTATTATACTTATATACCTTATCGTAGATAAATAATAGCTTTTCGAATCCTAAGGTTAGAATAGTGGCTAACCTAGGTCTAACCTAAATAAAATCTCATCTATGTTACTAATAGCTAAGTATAGTAGCTTCAATAGGCTAAAATCTCGTCATCTTTATTTTTTAAACTAGTAACCTATTAGAATGATAAAATAGCTTTAGCTATAAGGAGTTGAATATCTTCCTAGGATAAACTTATAATAAAACTAGTCTTAAAGAAGAAGAATCTATAAGAATTAAACCTAGGGTTAGATAATAAACTAGCCTAGACTCGTTTAGAGAAAAGGAAATATATTTAATTCTTATCTAAGATAACTTCAACTTATCAACTTCTTAGTATTAGTCTAGAACCTATACTAGAAGTTAGATAGGAGGAGGAAGTCTTTAAAATAATATTAAGAGATTTATTAAGGCTGAAGAACTAAAGATTGAAAGCTAAGACTTAAACTATTAGATTAAAGTAGCTAAGTTATAAGTTAAAGTAGACTCTTAATATTATCAATCTAAAGAAATACGGAATTCTATTAGTAAAGTAGAAGCCATAATATTACTAATACTAGAATTAGTATCTATCTAGGAATATTAGTTATTTATAGATACTATGTCACCTAATATATTAGCAAGAAATCGGAAAATTAGTAAGCTTCTAGGCTTAATTTACGAAAAGAAGAATTAAGCTAAATAGTATAGCTACCTTTTCTAATTTAACTCTTAATTTAAGCTAGTAAGAAGCTACTACCTAAATAACTATCAGAGCCGGGTTGTAGTATAGTCGTTAAGGTAAGGTGAGGAGGTCAGCAGGGAGGCAGACGCTAGTCCGCCGGTGATCCGAAGGTGGCTAGTAAGTTAAGTTAGGTGTTATATTATAAGACTACTAATTCTTGTCCTCCTAAGTTTCTAGACTCCCTAGGTATTCTCTTATACCCGACTATAATTACGGTAGGTTAGGTACGCGGCGGCAGGCCGCCCGTACCTGTGCCTATATAACTGGACACGTAAGCGCCCTGACATTTTGTCCTAATAATAACTACTTAAATATCCTTGATACTACTACTACTCCTATAAGAAAAAATAAGAATCTATAGAATAGTTATAATTAAGTTCGAATATAAAAGAAAAAAAAAGTTACCTTAATAATAATAATAGAACGATAGCTAAGACACTATACCTACGTCTACTATAAGAGCCTACTCCTCTTAATAGAAACTTAATAGTCTTTATTTATAATAAGACTAAATATACTAATATACCTTAGAATTAAATTTCAAACCCTTAACTAATAAAGGCAGGATGTCTATAGTTCTAACATAGCGTACTCTTCTATCTAAGAGAATACTATTATATTACGGCCGCTATAGCTATATAAGGGCGCTATTATAAAGACGTAAATAACGAGACTATTAAATACTTTTAACCGACTCTATTATAAATTCTAAATATAACTATTTAAATATATATTTAACCTAATTAAGAACTAGAGCGACTTTACTACGACTATCCGCTATATTTTTACTAACCGTATATATAAAATAACCTTAATAATCTTATATATAAGATATTATAAGCCTATAATAAGCGAACTAAACGGCTCTATTATAATAGCCTTATTACGAAACCTCTACTAGCCTATAGTACCTTTAAATAGGAATCTATAGATTAAATATTACCTTATATCACTATAAATATAGCTTTTAAAAAATACCTTTATGACTAGTAATAATATTCTTAGTTATACTACTATTAAGGCTATATAGTCATTTAGTAGTAGAGATAGTATAATCTAAGCCTCCTTTATAACTTAGAAGTCTTATTTGATTAACTCCTTAAGATAACTTACCTAAGCCTTTAAGAACCTTACTAAGATCATATAGTAGCCCTACTTTATCTTTATTAAAGGTATCCTAGTCTACCTTACTAAAGACCTTTAGCTACTTAATAAACTTAAAGCCTATAATAATATAGATAATATTAATACGCGTCTTTATCATAACTATAACCTAGATAAGTAATAGGCCTACTATATATTCCCTCTTCCTAATAATAACCTACTTACTATCTTAATAGGCACTAAAAGTAAGATTACTATACGGATCTTTATAAGTTAACTACTCTTATTCAGTAACTACTTTACTACTAAATGGTACTAACGATAGCACCTAAAGCCAGCACCCCTAAGGGAAAGGCGTAGGTCTAGGGTAAGCCTAAGCCGCCTATAATCTAGATCCGTATAGAAGTAGACTCTAATAACGATAACGACAATAGTCACTATAAGCAGATTAAGGCATTTGAGAAGAAACTTAAAGGCGCTAAATAATATACTAGAGAATAATAGACTATTATTAATTAGTAAGTAAAAAAAATAATAACCTTAAATAATAAATATAACCACTCTTTAGACGACTTGCTAACCTAGAAAGGCAAAGACCTATAGCTAATATTATAATCTTTAAACTAAGCACGGCTATATTAACTAAAGTTAAGATTCCTATACTAGATAAGTATAATAATAGTTAGGCTAGTTAGGCTAAGCTTTATACTTATCTTACTTAAATTAGAGACTATATTAATAACTTCTTAGAAGTTAATACTAAAGCTAAGAAAGTTGAAGTCGCTACTATATTCCTTAGTAGCATAGCTTATAACTAGTTCGAACCTACCTTAAAGGACTTCCTAGAATACGAATATTAAAGCTAGAGCAGCTTTACTAGGACGATCTTTATAACGTATAATAATTATAAGAAAATAATTAAAAGAGCATTTAGAGAGCTAGATAAAGATAAGGTAGTATAAAATAAGTTATACTACTTTTAATAGTAATTATTAGCCTTAGAGTATATAGTTAGGTTTTGATAACTATTCTCTATGCGAAGATACCTTAATAAAGTGCTTATCGATAATTTCTACTAAGGACTAAAAGAAGAAGTTAAAGATAAGGTAATTAAGGTTAGACCTATACCTTTTAACTTTATAGAGTATATTAAGATAGTAGTTTTAATTAATAACGTACTTTATAAATATTAAATAGAAAATAGAAAGAACTATAGTTCTAAATATAGGAAGAAATATTAGCCTAATATAAGTAAGAAGTATTAGAATAGTAATACTATATAGGGATATTACTTAGGACCTATAGAACTTAATATACCTTATAAATAAGTTAAGGTTAGAAGAAGGGCGCCTACTTTAACTATAGCAAAGAGGGACACTTTGCTAGGAACTACTAATAGCTAAAGTAACCTAGAGAATATAAAGGACTACTAAGGGATTAAGGTAGACTATACTAAGGAAAGTTACTAGAACTACGAAAGTTTATAGCTACTAAAGTCAATTACGTATCTACTAATTAGACGATATACTATAATAATAACTATAATACTAAGAGAATAAGGATAGTAATAGGTAGTCTCTAAAAAAGCTAGTAACTAAGATTATCGTAGCTATATACGCCTATAACTTAGGTAACGATCTAATATATTAATATAACTATAAGCGCAAAATTAGGAAAATATAGAACGGCTACTATAACGACCTATATATAATATATAATGATCTAGACTTAGAAGAGAATCTTAAAGAATTCTAAGAAGTATTCGAAGAAGAAATATATAAGCGAGATAAGATATTCTTAAGAAGGCCTATAGGAGAATAAGTAGCTAAGTATAATTATACTAATATAAGAACGTTATATAGTAGGCCTACGAATAAAAGAAAAGATAAATAAGGCAGGTAACGTTTTACTAATATTATAGAATACTACTTTAATAAATATTAGTAAGGCTTCTACTAACTAGACTATAAATAAGACCTAAGAATTAATAAAGAAGTATAGTAACTTGCTTAATATTATAAATACTAGATACTACTAAGTTACACTAGGACATACCTTCTCGCCCTAGGACAACAGATACCCCTACCTTCTAATATACTACGACCTAAACTTAAATCTAGTACTATTACCCTCCTTAGCACGTCTCTCTCCTTAGGAGACGATAACGTACCACGGCTATATAGGAGGCAATACTACGAGACAGCTAGTTAAAGAACCTCTAAGCCCGTAACTATAACTACTCTACGTACGCTTTGGACCCTTAGTGTAATTATTCTAACTTCTAAGCTACTATCTAATATATCTTCTCTAGCCGTATATATAACCTTAATATTAATAACCTTACCTTTAAGATTAGATAAGCCTTTAATAGCTTTACCTAGTAGTACTATCGTAAGGCTATTAAAAAAGCGCCTATACCTTTTCTAAGTAATACGCTAAGCTTAAGTAAGCTTAGCTAATAGCTTTAGGTTATTATTAAAGTAGTTAAATAGTATATTAATAGCTTTCTAAAACTTTCTTTATCTTATACTAATATACTTAAATAATAGCCTTTTAATAGGCTTATAAAAAGTCTTTACTAGCCTATATTACCTTTAAGGTAATTATCTAAAAAACTAATATCTCCTAAGACTATTATAACTACTCTTTATATAATACTATCCTTACTATTAATAGACCTTTTTACTATAACGCTATTAAAGCTATAAGATAGCTTTCTAATAGTATTTTTATAATCTAAGCTACCTCTTATACTAAGCTAACCTAGCTTACTACCTTTCCAGACTAGCTTACTTAAGCCTTTACTAGCTTTGCTAAGCTTATATAGTATACCTACCTTATCTTTATTAAAAAGATCCTTATTACCTTCGCTAAGGACCTAGACCTTTTTATTAAACTTTAGACGTAGAATAGTATTAATATTACCTCTATTAAAAGTTATACTAACTAGAACCTAGAGACGTAGTAAGCCTATTATATAGTCCTCTTGCTTTCCTAAGACCTTAACCTCAACTATATTATAGCCTTCTATAAAAATACCTTTCTAGAAGGTAATTGTTACGTTATTAAGCCTTTCTACTTTAACCTCCTCTATATAAAGTACTACTACTATTACTTATTTTAGATATACTACTTATAGGTATAATAAAGATTATACATACCTATAGGCACTATATAACTATAGTAGACTCTTATAATATAGAAGATAATAGCTATATCTACTATTCCCTCTTACCTTACTACCTTAACTATAAAGGCATATATACCTAATATAGGCCTAATACTACCTTACTTATACTATATAAGTTAATAAAGTTAAGTAAGCTCTTATATTTTAAATAGCTTATAACTACTAAATATACCTACCTTTTACCCCTTTTTTCTTAAGTATTATATCTAATAATACCCTTTTAGCGCTTTTACCTTTCTCTTATTATAGCTACCTTCTAAGAGCTATTAATAGCTTAAGCTCTAGTCGCGCTAATTTAGTCCTTTACTAAAAAGGCTTATATCTTTCTTTTAACCTTACCTTATAGCTAATTAATATCTTTATCTACCTCAGGCACTATCTACTTCTTATCTATACTAAGACTTACTTACCTCTTTACTCTCTTACCTTTTTTTCTTTTTTACTTTTTTTTTCTTTTTTTCTAACGCGGCTTTAATAAAAGACCTTACTATAGTTAATATATAGCTTACTAAAGCTACTAGACCTTTTGCCTTAGAAGGCCTTCTCTTTAACCTACTAGCTTATAAATAGCGTTTTTTTCTAGAGTATATATAATAAGCATTATAATAACGTAATGCCTACGCTAAGAAACTATACTAGGCACGACGTTATTACTATCTAAGAACCTACCTTTAACTACTATAACTATATTATTAGCTACTTAACCTCCTCTAACTACTAGCTAGTTTACTACAGTAGATAGGCTACTTTCTATATCTATAAATAACATAGCCTTAACGTATAAACGCTTTATAATAGATATAGCTAGTATACTATTGCCTTCTATACCTTAAATAGACTAATTACTATCTTTTTATTTATTTATCTTTAAAAACTAACTTAATATAAGACTTAGATAACCTTACCCCTTTTAATATTCTTACTATAATACTACTACTCCCTTCTAGTATATTCGTTATAGACTTTAATATATACTACCTATAGTAAAGCTACTTTAGCTATACCTTAGCCTAGATAGGCTACCCTTTTAACTTTATTACCTTTTAAGACCCTAACCTTCTTACGTCTTAGAAAGAGTAGACTTAGAATAGCTACGTTAACGCTAGTATTTCTATTATTAACCTTATATAGTCTATACTAAACCGTTACGTTATATATAAAGCGGCCCTTATAGTGTTTGTTAGGTCTAACTATAACGCTTAACTCTTTTCTATTTAGGTAGTATTACTAATATCTATATAGACCTAGGCCCTAACTAGCGCTTATTAGACTACATTAAGGCTAAGGTAGTAGTATAGATCTATTACTACTTTATTCTCTTAGTAGCATACCTTAATACCTATATAGAAGAGCTTACTATAACTATCTAATAGATTAGTACTTTTATATACATACTATAATCCTACTTTACTAGACGTTATATACCTTAGTAGAGCCTAATAGTCTTAGACGCTATCTATAACGTCTACTTAGCCTAGTAGCCGTTCTAACGCGTATAAATACTACTAAACCTTAATAACCTTTTATACTATATAGTAATAAAAAAGAAGATTATCTAAGATGCCCATAGGCACTTTTAGCATAATACCTTTTATACTATAATAAAAGACCGTAAAAAGATCTAGACGCTAGCTAATTAGGCACGTACTAAAAGCACTACTTTTATAGTAGCTTTATATCTTCCTTTTTTAGGGACTCGCTAGGTGCTACACCGGTTTAATTATTTGCTACACCATTATATAAAAAAATGCCTAAGGACATAGAAGAGTATATTAACATTCCGCCCTATATAAAATTCAGCACTACTATAGGTACCAAATCTCGATATACGTTAATTAAATTCCTGCATTAAGGATCTTATCTATGTCTCCCTCGAATATAGTAAATACGCTCGAAGCACTAGAGGCCGTGGTTAAGGGTATATCGATGCCCTCCTCTTGTATAAGGTCTACGATTAGCTGCGATGCCTGCTGTGATACTCGAGACTTTATAGTTCTAGGCATATACATATCCTCCGCCTCCTATAACTACTAGGCCTCCTCCCTCTCCTATGCTTATATAATCTTAGACTAGGAGGCGTTCCGGCGTGTAGTCGTGTGGCCACGAGGTCTTTAATTAACGACGTATATAGAGATTTAGTACTTGTAGTAATGCTGAATTTCATATGCGGCAGGATGTTAATATACTCTTTTATGTCCTTAGGCATTTTCTTATGTAATAGTGCAGCACTTAGCGAGTCCCTATATTTAACTACCATCTAGTATAGTAATAGATAAAGCCTGACATAGAATCTTCATCGAAAGTAACCTTTTTACTAGTATTATATTAACTATAAGAAGAAGTATTTATAGATTCTATTACCAGCTAAAGACCTTACGTTCAGAGAACTTATCTGGTAGATACTATAATACTACCTTTATTATAGTGTATTATTTTATAAAGTATTCTTTTTATATCTTCATAATAAGTAAGCTAATAGCTAACGGTCTTATAGATCTGCTTATATATTATTTTCCTTATATATTTAGTATACTAGCTAGGATTATATTAGACTAGAGACTATTATTTATTGATAGATTTCAGACTACGGTTTACTATCGTCTTCGAATCGTATACTACCTATATACTAATGATTAGATAAAATATTTGTATTAGCGGTTTATATATTACCTCACGGTATACTATATAGATAAATAAGATAATTAGACACCTTTATTATCTTTAACGAAAATAATAAAGTCTATATAAGTAAGGAGATCTTAGATTTCTACGGATTACAGAGCTATATAGCCAAAGCATTCTAGTATATTAGTAATAGGTATATAAAGTAGTATAATAAATCATAAACTTGTAGATATTTTATACAGTCGCAGGTCAAATATTTACCAACACTCTACTACCCCTACTAAAAAAACGTAATAACACAAGAGGTTTTAACAACGCAAATTAATCTAACACAAAATAATACTACTTTATCATTAATAATTTCCATAGAGATTCAGTCTCCCTATTAAATATAAACTTTATTTTTAAGTTTAGGTTAGTTTCTATATTTAAAAGCGTGTTAAACTATACAACCCTTATATTACCCTGTATTATTCCTAACATAATATTAATGCTAACTGTAAAAGGTATATAGAATCTTTTAATAGGTATTAACTTCTAAATACCTACGGATGTTACTATTATAGTACTCTACGAATACGTGTCCTAACAAAAAAATGAGGTACTACCTGCTTTTAGAAGTAAAACTCTATATAAGAGATGTTTTAAGTTAAGAGCTTACGTATTTTTAATCGTTATAAGTGACGTCTTGTACGGGGTGTTTTAGTATAATTTGCTAGGGTGTTGCTACACACTTGACCGGGAACTATAGTAAAGGACTCGGTTTTCTTTTCTATTAAAACGATATAACTATACGCTTACTAAAAAGAATATAAGTCTATACTAAATTAAGGGACTTGCTACATGCTATACTAGTTTAGATATATGCTATACTATTATATATAAAAATTCCTAAGGACATAATAGCAGTACATTAACATGCAGCCCCACCTAAATCTCAGTATCATCACAAATACCAAATCTCGATATACGTTAATTAAATTCAGGCTAACTAAATTATCTAAATACTCTTTAACCTAGGGTATTAGGTCCTACCTCTTATATATCCGTAGATAGCTCGATTTAGGGAGGTCGCGTTAGGGCGCTTCGTGCCAGCGTTAAGGGCGTATCTGAATGCTCGAGCTGCCTTATAGAGAGCAGTTTTAGCTACTTAGAGTAATTCGAATAACTTTCTAAGATGGGGATACGGTTAAGAGCCTTCTTAAACGGCTTCTAGCGCTATCGTAGGTGTTAATAGCTCCTAAGTTAAAGAAATGTAGGCGTTAGTGGCTCTCGATTGAAGGTGTATAGGCTAAAGGTTGTGTAAGGCCAGGGATTTTGGGCCTAAATTTAATTAACGTATATCGAGATTTGGTACTTGTAGTGATACTGAGACTTAGGTGGGGCTGCATGTTAATATACTGCTGTTGTGTCCTTGGGAAATTTTTTATATAATGGTATAGCATATATCTAAACCAGTGCAGCAGCATGTAGCGAGTCCCTAAATTAGGGACGCTATTAGAAATTATAGGTTACCATATAAATTTATTTGCTAAAAGTAGTATAAGTATATATTAAAAAGTTTTATCTTTAAAGAATATAAGCAGTTAACATCTCTACTTAAGATACTATTCTACAATTAAGTCTATAGTCTTGGAGATTATAGACTATAAGGGCGTAGCACGTACCTAGAAGTACGTTTATTACTCGGTTAGCTATAGTAAAGAGAGCGATAAGTAGGTAAAGAAAGGGATATAGGCAATGCGTAAATAATATAAGAATAAAAAGCAATATCCAGTTATAGTTATATAGTAGGCTAGCTAGGGAGCAGCTATAATATAGCGCTTAGTATTTCTACTATTAGCTAACTCCTATATAGTAGCGGCCTAGGCCTTAGTAAGGCTCTACCTACTCTAAGCTTACTATAGAGCGTTAAATATATGATGCTACTGGTTAAAAAAAAAAAGCTATTAGTGGTATTAGCTAAAGATAAGGAGTATAAAAGCAAAGAGTACTTAGGTCGTTATCTAAAATAAAGTACCTCTTACTATAAAAATATAATACTTCTATAATAACTTAGACTTATAGTAGCTATACTTAGATATGTTACTACTAACCTTAATATAAGAAAAAGGTAGGCTTTTTTTAGGCTTTTATTACTCTACTAGATAATAAGTATACTATAGATAGTAGATAGGCTAGAGTTCAAAGTACTATAGTTAGTATATTACTACTTAGCCTAGCGTTACTAAAACTATTATCTAGTCTTCACTCTAATAGGTAGTAGGCTATAAAGTAATTTTTAGTTATTAATAGAGTCTTAGCCTATATAGGATACGTCTACTAGTAGCTTACTTTTAATGCTACCTAGGTCTACAGTATATATACTAAAGCGCTTATCGGACTAAAATAATAGCTTAGTAAGGAGCGTACTAGACATAAATAGAATAGCTATGCCTATGAAAGAAAGAGGTATAAGAGTAAAGGGGTTAATAAGCCTAGATTAGCTACTATCCACCTAGGAGTTAGATGCGGCCTTATAAAAAGTAAAGCGATAAAACTATGGGGGGGGGTAAAGTTACTACTATATATAGGCAAATTAGGGTTAGATATAATAGCGATAATATACTATTAGCTTGAATGTATTAGTCTAATAGCAAGAACGGTTTAGACCGTAAGATAAACTTACTTTGGTATTACAACTTGAAAGAATTAAAAATTTAACTAATACGTATATGCTACAAAAGTATAATATTAGTATATTTATAAAGATATTGAAAGATTATAAAAAGAAATGAAAAGGTTAGTAATAGTCTTAGGAGAGATAATAATAATTTATAAATACAATTATTTATACATATAAGAAGTAGCCTTAATAACCTTATTATATAGTAGTTAATGTAATACTATCTTAAGTACTCCTATACGCGGCTCCTGCTTATATTAATACGGCCGCCAGGAGTATACCATAAATGTTAATAATCGCGGTCCTATAGTACCTTGCTGCCAACCTACCCTAACTTTTAGGTCGTTATTATAGCACGACGCATCGCCTAAAACCTCGCGCGATAACATTAATTAATAACCCCTATCAAAAGCTTTCTATTAAAATTTAGGTATATACTAGCATAACATAAAGCGCCGCTATAAGCGCCCTTCTTCTTTTCATATGTATCCTTCTAAGCTCGCCTCTATATAAGCTTTTCTAACCCGTATTATAACGCGCTATGAAAAGGCCTATATACCTAAGACCCTAGTCCTAAGTAATTTCCCTACTATAGCGCTAGGTATAGCTTAGGCCTCGCCCTAGCCCTAGGGCTCTAGAGCCCTTTTATATAAAATATAGTCTACCTACCTCCTTTCTATTACCTGAATAAGAAAAGGTTTTTCTAGTAGAGCTAGTAAATTTATCTAAATAAACTTTAAAACCGTTAATAAAATTATAAAGTACTAATAGTATACTATCTAAATAGTAACTAAGGCCTTTAGTAAGAAGATTAAAAGAGGCTTTATTTGCTATTTATAAGAAAATAGCCTACTTTTTAAAGGTAAGGAGGAACTAGAGCTAGGTACTATACCTAGACTAGCCTTAACCTACCTAAGGATAGCCTTAAAACGTCCTTCTTTTCTCGAACTTAACCCTAACTATATAATAAGCCTCCCTCTTACCCCCTAGCTAACTACTATCCTAAGATAAGGCCTTAGCCTAATACTATAGGCTACCTAATAATATAATTAGGCTATAGTAGCTTGTTACTAGCCTTTAAAGAAGACTCTAATACTACTAATAATAAAAAGGCCCTAGACCTAGAACCCTAACTAATATATCTTAATCTAGCTTATGCCTAATACCTAAGAGCTTATAGCCTAACTAGATAGGTTTATCTAACTATAGGTATATATTACCTAGCTAGGCAGAGTTAAGGCTATAAATTTTAAATAGATTATATATACCTATATAAAAGTTACTATTACCTTAAAAGATATAATAGCCTATAATCAGATACTATAGGTCGTAGATATTATGTAGTATATACTACTTATAGTAAGCGTTAAGGGCGTATAGGTCTAGTATATATAAGAATTTTAATATCCTAGACTATATAATATAAATAGAGATAATAGCTAACGTAGTCTTAAAAAAAAAAAGGTCTATATAAAGACTAAGACTACCCTTATCTAGATCTATCGCGGTAGAGCTAACTAGAAACTAGGCTAATCTACTTAGGATATCTTATTCCTAAAGTAGATTAATAGCCTATACCTTTTTAAATCCGTAGGCTATACCTAGGAAAAGATTAATAGGCAAAGACTTAGTTAATATAATAAATACTAAGCCTTTTACCTATTATACTTTTATAACTGCCTATACCTCTATAAGAACTATAAGAAATATATATATAATAAGCCTTATAAGACTAAATACTACTACTATATAGTCTTATACTAGGTTAACTTATGCTAATACCCTTTATAACTAAAAAAGTAAAAGGAATAATTATCCCTTTATCTAAAAAAAGATCTAAGCTATAAAAGCAAAAGATATAATGCTATTCCTATATAGAGCTAGCTAGATAAGCTATAGTAATAAAAGCTATAAAGACCCTAGAGGTCTAGGGCAAGGCACTAGACCCTAAGCTAAACTCCTCCTATAATACCCCTATAGAAGGAGGTATAGTAGAGGCTAAAAAAGAGCTCCTTCTACTTTTATCTAATAAGACTAACTTTAGCGGCTTTAATAATAAATCAACTACTTACCTAATAGGTCTTTTAATAGTTATTTAACTAGATAATGAAGAACATAAAGGAATAGTTAATACTATATTACCTTTTTTTCTAGTTAAGCACCTATCCTCCTTAAGAAATGGAAGATAAAAGAAGAATAAATACTACTACCTAAAAGGCTAACCTAAACCCTCTTTAAATTCTAGCCAAAGGCTTATATATCCTAGTTAGTAAGGCTAGCCTACCTGCCTTACCTAGCCCTACGGCTCTCCCTATAGCGCTAAGCCTAAATATATCTACTCCTAACTACTTCTAATAAGTAGAAGGCCCTATAAAAGGTAACGCTATAAGAGGTATATACCCTAGGCCTAGCTCTTATAGTATATTTAATATAGCGTTAATAAGAATAGGCTAGTACTTACTAGTACGCTTTACCTTACTAGGAGTTATAAAGTAGTAATTATTATAGTCTAGGAGCCCATTAGTAGCTAGGATAGATAGTAGACCTTACCTAACCTAACTAGGTATAAGAAGTATTTATTAATTTACTTATAGTAGTAGGCTAGGGAATATCCTAGGGTAGCGGCGTATATTAAGGCTAACCTATTTTTATAGTAGCTAAAAGCCTTTATACTAGACTATTAGGATAGACTACTTATAAAGATATTATCTTTGGATGCCTATAGTAAGGTAAGTTAGGCTATATAAATAGTAGACTATATATATAAGTACATATCTAAGAGCGTAAGTATGCTTCTAGTAGTAAAACTTTAATATAAGTAAGACTATAATACTATTCATAGATTAACTACTAAAGAGTAAAAGAAAGAACAGGTAGCTAGATATATAATAGTAACTATAGTTTAAATAGACTATAACTTCCTCCTTTATCGTCCTAGATCGCACGTTCTTTACAATCCCTTTATCGCTCTAGATCATAGGATTACTAAGATCCTTAGATCTAGGTAGGCTTATTAGATTATCGTAATCTAATAATCCTTTCTCTAATCAGTCCTTTACTAGGCGCGTCTTTATTATTCTACTACGCGCGCCTGCCTTTCCTTTATCTAAAAGTAGCTAAGATAACCTAGGCCATTATATTATTCCCCCTCTCCTTAAGAGTTAGCTAAACGTCCTAAAATACTAACTATCTTTCTAGCCTACTTCCCTTATACGTTCCTCCTTTCTTCCCTAAACTTCTTCTTATAATATCTAACTACTACCTATAGGTTTCTTATAAGCATAAGTAGCATATTACCTTTTTCGCTTATACTAAACTTTATAGAGCTAATCCTAATATGCCTTATTCTTATTATTACTATAAGAAACTATAGTATTATATATGTAATAACTCTAGCTACTATTTAAAGTATATCTATTATAGCTATCTTTCTTATAATAGTATTTTTATTACCTTTACCTATTTATCCTATCTCTCTATTTTCTTTATATTCTTTCCTAACTTATTACTTATAGTTACTTATCTCCTTAAGAACTAACGAAAGTTAGAGGCTAAAGAAGAGAAAGTAGAAGAAACCTTCTAAGAGGCGCTTTTTTATTTTGCTTAAGTTTATTAGATTAAACGTTACGCGAAATAGCGTAAGAATAATCTCTTTAAGTAAGGTATATAAGAGCTAGATAAGGCAGATAGCGTAACCTTCTCTAACCTAGTCGTAAAGCGTTAATAAGCAATAGGGGACGTTTAGTCTCGAGGTAGTTTTAATATAATTAATTAGGATTAGATTAGCTTAGATTTATTAATACTAGTTTTAGCTAATCTAGGATCCTCTAGTAAAATTAGCTAAGTAGCTACTAGTAGTTCTTGAGGTTTTTTGGTTATTCCTAAGAGTTCTTAGCGTTATTATAGTCTTCTTATTTAGTAAGATACTTTACTTATTACTTTTCTTTAAAGTATTCTAAGATCTTCTTAACTTCTTATTCTTATTCCTATAGTTCTACGTATATCGTATTTTTTAAATTAGTATATCCTTATATACCAGCTTAAAAAGTAAGACGTAGAAAACTTGTAATAGTCGTAATCCTTCTAGTAATTATAGTTTATAGTTAACTAGTAAGATTTATTCTTTAACTTTAAATAGTCTTCCGTACTTAGAGTTAAGCTTACTACTTAGTCTCTATATTTTAAGACTTTTAGTAGTAAGATAAATATTCTCCCTTTTCTTAAAAGTTAGTCCTTTAATCCTTCTTTAATTTATATATCTAGATATTCGCGTTCTAGTAAATTCTAGATATTCTATAAGTATCTAGTAGAGCTCCTTAAGTCTATCTACTTATAGTACTACTTTTTCTTTTTTATTAGTTTATTTTATAGTATATATTATATATCTAGCTAGATTCTATAATTTATGTAGAATAGTAAAACTTTTATACTTTCTACTATACTAGAATTATAATCAATCTACGCTATAGGTAGTAATTATACCTAATTATTTTATTCCTAGTTAAGGTATACCCTTAGATAAGTATTAATAATCTAATTAACCTATTCTATCTATCTATTTCTTTATAGCTACTACGCTATAGAGAGCTTATAGTTAACTCTAAGTTAGTCTATTAGGCTTCTCTAAAACTTTAATATAAACGTAGATCATCGATCTATAATAACTTCTTCTAGTAAATAGTAGTTTACTACTATTATTTATAGAAAGATATATATAAGTTATGTCGTATCTAAAATTTCCGAAAATATAATAAAGTATATATACTTAGTAAGTCTATTAATAACTACTAAGATACTATCGTACTTCGTCTTTATTATAAGGTCCTTAGACTCTAGTAATTTAGTAACGAAATCTATTATAATTAACTCTTATAGTTTCTTCAGTATAAGGAGTAGTTAGAGTTCCTTATATAGCTTATGCCTTTATAATTTCGTCTTTATATAAGTATTATTTTATTTAATAATATTCTTAACGTATTTCGTATCGTTTAGTATATTATATTCTTATATCTTTTTAATTATTTTATAGATTATAGGATATATATTTATTAGTAATTTATATATCTACTTAATAAGTTCTTTATAGATAGTTTCTAGGATAAATACCTTATTATATTTCTTCTAGAATAGTTCTTTATATTATATACGTTCTTATTCTACTATTCTAGTAATATTAGCTTAGTTTTCCTTATATCTTTATATAAGTCGTTATATCTACATTATATTATACTAAGCTTTATACGTTACTATAAACTAATATAGGCTTCTATCTTATTCTTAGTATAAGATTATTTATATTTCTATTAGTACTTTCTAAAAATATTCTACCTTTTAACCTTACCGTTATCTATTCCTTATATATAGATAATCTTAAGTTATGATATGATATAACTTATAAGTTTCTTATATCTATTATACTTATTATTTATTAAGGTCTTATTTCTTTATAAAATTAGAGAGGTTCTTATAGTCTAACTAGATAAGAATCTAGTGTTTAGCGCTAATTAAAAGGTATCTCTAATCTTTTAAAGCTTCTACTATTACTATAAGCTTTTTTATCTAGTAGTAGGTACTATAGTTTAGGTCCTAAAAGTTTCTTAGATATAAATAAGATTAGATATAGCCGTCCTAGCTTATCGCGCTGCCTAAGTTATACTCCTAAAGCGTAGTCTAACGTATCTATTTCGATTTTAAATAGCTTATTTATATCTACTATAATAAGCACTAGTTCTTAGGCTAACTAGTTTATAACTATAGAAGTCTTAGTACGACTTAGTACTATCTAGTATTTATAATATTAAACTAGACACTTTCTATCCTTTTACTAATTATTATTTTAAGTTATATAGTCTTAAAATAAACGTAGCCTTTATAATAATTAATTAGCTTCTTATTAATAGTTATAAGGTTATAAGTGCTTTTTCTTTTTATAAGGTAGTACTAGTTTATTAACTATTATAGATAAGATATATATACCTATAGCGCCGCTATTAACTATAGCTATAACTTTATATTTATTTAGCTAGATAGTTATAACTAAATATCTATTACTTCTAGTTATTATTACTACTAAAACCTATTCTTCCTTTAGCTTTCTTAATAATAGTTACTTATTCATAAATTTCTTAAGCTAGCTTTTACCTTTCTTATTCCTTCTAATATAGTCGATGTAGTACCTTACTACTAGATTCTACTAATATAATAATAGCTTTTTTAAGTCTTTCGAGTTACTTTTTAATCTATTAGAGTAGTTCTAAGATGTCCTTTCTTTCCTTTATAATTTATTAAGTAGCTTCTTTTAATCCATTATAACCTATCTATTTTTAATAAGTTTAATATCTTCCTAGATATTCCTTAGGCTAATCCTTTATATATCTTATTCGTACTAGACTTTCTTAATCTTATTAATTATCTCTCTATACTTTAAGTAGACTATTTTGCTTTTATTATTAAGTATATATATATTCTATTTTATAGGCAGATATCTATAGGAGTAATTATTACTTCTTATTACTTCTTTTACTATTTTTTCGCCTTTTATTCTTTTAGTTCTTTAGTAATAGGGCTATAATAGACTTCTCTAAATTATTCTGCTTATTTCTTCTTTACTTTTATCTTAGATTTAGTAGTATTCCCCTTAGTACGAATTATGTAGGCAAGTTACTATACTTTCTTATTAGCTTTTAGGTCCTATTTAAGGTCTAGCTAGTAGAAGCCTTACTAATACTTATCGAAATAGTATTCTACGACGCTTTTATACTAGTATAGGTTATATTCGACTATTAGCCCTTATATAGGTTTTCTTATAAAATTTCTACTCTATTCGCGTAGTTCTTTTTTAAACTTTCTCTAAAGTTCTTTAAGGTTTCCTTCTAAGTCTAAGTCGTTATAGATTATATATAGGTTATTATAGTAGTTATCCTATATTTCCTCAATCTTATCTTTGTAGTTAAAGTAATTTATTAGGTTATTATCTAAATTATAGGCGTATATAGCTATAATAATCTTAGTTATTAGTTTCTTTAGATACTACCTATTACTATCTTTATTCTTTTAATAATCGTTATAGTTATCGTTATAGTATACTATCTAGTTAAGGGACGCGTAATTAGCCTTAGTAGCTACGAATTGCTATAATTCTTATAGTCTTCCTTAGTATAGTCTACCTTAGTTCCTTAGTAATCCCCTATATTCCCTAGGTTACTTTAACTAGTAGTACTTTCTTACAAAGTATCTTTTTATACTTTAGTTAAAATAAGCGCCTTTCTTTTATCTTGACCTTTATTTATAGGTCGCGTTAAGTTCTATAAGTCTAGCGTAGTATCCTTATAATATATTACCGTTTTATCGTTTCTTACTTATACTAGGCTAGGCTACTTCCTCTTATACTTAGAACTATAGTTTCTACGTTTTTCTATATATCGTTTATATAGTATATTATTGATCGAAACTGCTATTTTAATATACGCTATAAGGTTTAAAGGTATAGGTCTAACCTTATTAACCTTACCCTTAATGTTTTCCTTTAGTCCTTAATAAAATTTATCGATAAGTGCCTTATTAGGATACCCTAGTATAAAAGATAGTTCTCTAAACCTAATAGTATACTCTAAGGCTAATCGTTACTATTAAAAGTAGTATATCTTATTCTACGCTATTTTTCTTTATCTACCTCCCTAAATGCTCTTTTAATAGCGTTTTTATAGTTTTTATATATTATGAAAGTTATCTTAGTAAAGCTAGACTAGTCTTTATAGTTATTTTCTAGGAAGTCTTTTAAAGTTAGTTCGAACTAGTTATAGGCTACGCTATATAAGAACCTAGCTACTATCTAAACCTTTTAGGTTCTAGTACTAATTTTTAGGAAATTATTAAGATGATCTTTAAGTTACGTAAGGTAGGTATAGAGCTTAGCTTAGCTATTATCGTACTGATCTAATATAGGGATCTTAATCTTACTACCTATTATAAGGTCAATTTCTAGGACTCGTACGGTAGTAGGTAGTTAGCTTTTTATATTAGAAAGTTAGGCTATAAGTTGTCGTATCTTTTATTTAATAACGCCTATCTTACCTGCCTACTAGTTTATAATATCTTATTATTGCCTTTACTCTAGTATTTTAATTTATTATCGCTATTTTTATCGTTATCGTTAGTATTTACTTCTATATAGGTCTAGGTAACTAGGGGTTTAGGTTTGTCCTAAGCTAATGCTTTTCCTTTAGAGGTGCTAACTTTAGGTACTATTATTAGTACTATCTATAAGGGTAACTTACTAAATAGGAGTAGTTAACTTATAAAGATATCGTCTTTAGATACCTATAATAAGGTAAGTTAGGCTATATAAATAGTAGACTATATATATAAGTACGTATTTAAGATCGTAAGTATGCTTCTAATTATCGAACTTTAGTATAAGTAAGACTATAATACTATTTTTAGATTAACTACTAAAGAGTAAAGGAAAGAAAAGGCAGCTAGATATATAGTAGTAACCGTAGTTTAAATAGACTATAACCTTCCCTTTTATTATCCTAGATCGCGCGTTCCTTATGATCCCTTTGTCGCTCTAGATCGTAGGATTATTAAGATCCGACTATAGAATAAGTAGACTAAGCTACTAAGAGCTAGACCGCTAGGCTTAGGCATTAATAGATATAGTCGCAGAGCCGCTTAGGGAGTATAGGTCTCTATGCTATAGACTATTATTAGACTAGAAACCGTAGTAGAACAAAGAGTATAAGTTAATATATAAGAAGCTATCTAGATATACTAAATTAAAGAGGATAATATAAAGATCTATAAGAAGCTCTAATAGGCTTAATAATAGGCTTATAATAAGTTCTAAAGATCTAAGGTAGAGAGGCCTATATACATAAAGAAATCTTTAAGATTATAAGGTAGTATAAGCTAGGGAATAGGTTTTAGTCCCCTTTAATCTTATATAATAAAGTAGTCTACTATTAGAATAAAGATAAAGGTTAGATCCCCTAAAATATAAAACTTACCTAGCGTCTAACTATCTTAGATATTAAGGACCTTTATGTAAAGGCACTACTATAGTTCCGTATCTACCTTAGTAGCCTAATACTCTAGGTTAAGTTCTAGAAGTATATTATTAAGGTTTTCTCTATAGTATTTAAAAGGGATAGTATAGGGGTTTTACTCTTACGCTACGTATAGGTAGATATTAAAAGAAAAGGAGTTATAAACCTCTTTAATACTTAATATATTACTAGGTATTACCTAGCCTTATCTAAAGAAAAAGATATTTTTATAATAGATAAGAAAGGGAAAGATCCTAGGATAGTCTTAGTATATAGGCTTATTTAACTTCTTAGTATTATTACTAAAAGGTTAAAGCGTACTATAGTAAGAAAGGTAGCCTAGATCGTGATAAAAGCTAGGATCCTAAACCTTTGTATATAAGTACCTTTTCTAGCTACTTTACTATAGGCCTAGTAACTATTCTAGTATATAAAGTAGAGAACTAGTAGTCCTATAGTAGGTATATAGTAGTAATTATAAACGATATAAAAGAGGCTTTGAATACTATCCTTTATAGATATTTTATCGCTTATTTTTTTATATTAGAGGTACGATAACGCTATAGTTTACTAGTAGGAGAGCTTTACTCTAGATTAAAAGGCTAAGGTTTTCTTTAGGTCTTTATGCCTAATAGAATACTCCCCCCTAGATAGTATTAGCCTCTTTTAAGGTTCCCTAGCCTCCCTAGTTAGATATACCTTTAGTATTATAGATGTATACCTCTTTCCTTTTCTAAATAATAGGTTTAGATATATAGATAATGCCTATATAGTTATAGTATATATAGGCCTAGATAAAGCTATTTTCCTAGCTATAGCGCGAACCTAGGAATAGTTTTATTAGTATTAGGAGAATAGAGTAGAACTTAATATAAATATAGGTATTTTACTAATTTAAGAGAAAAAAGCTTTTTATTATATTAATACCTAATTTAACTATAAGGTTGCTATAACCTCCTAGATAACCCCCTAAGGGACTATAGTCTAATACCTAATACGCTTGCTTAGCTTCTAGCTAGACTAGAAGCTTAAGCTCTAATATTATATTAAGACCTAGGCTAAAACAGGACTAGTTATTACTAATTATATCTAAAGCCTTAGGGGATACTGATTTAGCCTATCCCTAGGACTAATCTATAAGGCGGCCTTTATATATATCCTAACTATTACCTACTTTAAGGTAGAAGTCTAGTATAAAAGGTAAAGACTTCCTAAGCATAGCTACTAGGATATCCTAGTAAGGTAAAAAAAGAATTATATATTAGTAGCTTTCTACTAGTTAGACTTAATACGCTAAGCTTCTAATATTACAATATAAGTAATCCTACTAGTATAGATAATAGCCTCAATACCTATATTATACTATAGGTTAGAGATATTAAAAGAGTCTACTTCTAAGCAGCTGCCTAGGTCGCGACTCTTAATACTAGATACCTTATTAATATTACCTTTAATAACCTACTAAGGAGAAGAGAAAGTTAAGTCTTATAAGGTCTACTATATAAAATACTATTAATAAGGCTAGCGATACTAGTATCTAACCTCCCTTTTTAGAACTATCTTATACCTAGACAGTTTATAGGATAGCCCTTATAAGTAACAACTCCTTTTAGTACGTATTTATTAAAGGAAGAGATAGTAACCTACTTTAAGGCCTAGTAGGCCTAAGTCCCTATGTAGCATATCTTTATCTTCTTAGATAGTTTATAAATTAGTATAAAGGCTACCTAGGCCTACTTGATATAGTAAAACTACTAAGAAGTAATATATAGTAATGAGCATTTATATATAGCTATTAAGTTTAATAAGAAAGTAAAAGCGGTACTTATAAAACTAAAAGTAGCTAGCTACCTATAAGGAGTTAAGGTAGTTACTTATTATATTCATAGCTAAATAGCTATTTAAAGGCTTATAGGAATACCGTCAAGAGCATTATAGTAGGAAGCCTTTTAATAATAGTAGTAACTTATAATAAACTAAGGCAAATTAGTAAGCATAAAGTAGTATCTCGAATATTAAAAGATACCTAAGAATAAGTAGGCAGATACTCTTTATACTAAGGCCTATAAGCTACTAATAAATAACTAAAAAGAAGCCTATCTAGGCTTAAGCAAAAGTAGAGATAATAAAGAAGGCCAAGATAATACTATAGGCCTCGTATATTAAATACGAACCTTAACGCTACTTTTAGTATCTCTAGATAAACCTTAGCTTCCATCTATTATATCTTAAAGAGCTTTAACTCTTACGTAAGCCCTTAGTATACCTACTCTAGACGTGATTAGGCTATAAAGACTTTATAGCATATTATATTAAATAATATTATAGTAAGTATAATCTACGTTATATATATAAGGATAATAATACCTAAGAGCACTTTATATACTATACCATTATTAGTAACATTATAAATTTAGTCTAGCTAAAGGAATTATAGTACTAAAAGAAGGATAGGGGGATTAGTTATAAGACTAAGACCTAATGCTATAATAGGGATAAGACCTTATATACGATCCTTTAAGATAGCGCTACTTTCGTAGCGCTAAGTAAAGTGATAGGCTTTTTCGATAAGATATGCCTATATATATTTAGCGTCTAAAGACGTCTACGGCAGGTAGAGGAGTAGGCCTAGCTTACTAGGAGTACGACCTCTATGGTATATAGGACCTAACTAGTAGGGTCTAGAGGTTAGTATATAGGCACTATGATACGTCCTTCTAAGACGGTATAGGCAGTAGATATATTATATCTCTCTTTTCTTTTCTTTTATATATTACTAATACTAGCGTTTACGTATTACGTTACTTTATTACTTTTCCTTATTCGTACTATAAGGTAGGTTTTAGAAGTATAGGCCGGAACTTACTAGAATCCTATTAGTACTATGTAACTAGACATACCTATACACCCCCTTACCGCCTGATATCCTAGTATTAGATGCTGGACCGGTCTTTAGTAGACACCTGCCTAGGGCGTTAAATAAACACATATACATATATATACTATCTTAACGTATTCTTATTAATTAGTATTATAATATTATAAAACGTAGAGTATGAAATCAGGGTATATATTATAGGTCTACAGTTAGGAATATATATTATTATTATTTATTCATACGCCGTTTCGCCGTATAAGAGAGCATACGGTTCTACGTGGGTATGTGGCTATATGCTAAAAACCCTAGGGATCAGGGAAAATTACATATAACAGGGGCATTCTAGGGAGCCCCGGATCGTGCCCGACCTAGGGTCACCGTAGCGGAGGTTTAGGCGGTGAGTAGGTAATCGGGCTAAGGGTCCGACCGTGTGTAGAACTAATAAAAGGAAGGAAAACAATAAAAAGGAAAAATAATAAATCAGGGGGTTAAGGGATATATAGTTATATAATATCGTAATTACGTAATTAGGATATAGTCTAGATAATATAAGCCTTAGCAGCGCCTGTACGTAGGAGTATAGATACCGCCGTAGAGTTAATAATTTATCTTAAGTAGTTACTTATTAATTAGTAAGTAGCCTATTTCCTAAAGTAAGGCTAACGCCTTCTAAAGCAGGCCTGATAACCCTTATTAGGGCCGGGTATAGGTAAGATATCTTAAGGGTGCTATGCTAATATAAATAGTCTTATATACTAGAGCCGCTCTTCGTTCCCGCTTAAGCCTACTATATTAGCGTAACGTTACCGTAGCGGCCCTGATACGGCCTGTGAATACGAGCCGACGAAACCCTATACCGTCGTCGTTATAGCTCTAACTAAGAAGCGTAGCGGCGCCGTAGTAGGCGGCGTTGCTAAAAAGAAGAAGGCGGCTGGCGGGGCGTTGTCCGCGCTAGGGAGAGGCGGGGCCTGCGGCGGTGCCGCCCTGGGCATTGCCGCGGCCCTTGCGGCTGATGCTGCTATGGCGGCGGGGGCTGACGACGCCGAGGTCGTGGCCGCGTCTGTGGTGGCGCGGGAGGTGGCGGAGCGGGCGTTGGGCGCGGGCGCGGCGGGGGTGGAGGGGGAGGGGGAGGGAGAGGGTGCTGTTCGGAATATATAATATAGTAAGTATAATAGGCGTAGATAATTAACCCTAACTTAAGGAATAATTATCTTATATTATAACTGAAGAGGATTATAGTATATAGGTATAAAAGCGCTATACTTTAATAGGGAATTAATTAACAGTAGTACTTAATGCTGATAGTTTATTGATTAAAATAATTAGTAAGTAAATTACGCGTAAGAGATATATTAGTACTCTAGTAATAGAATAAGTGTAGTTATAAAAGGTATTTATGTACGATTTAAAAGGGCAAGGTATTATAGCAAAAGGCGAGACAAGTAGGTAGACGTAGTAGGGCGGCATAATAGCGGAACGGATAGTAAGTAAGGATATTAGGTGGGCTTAGCTACAGATTAGTAATATATCTATAGTTATTAAAATACTAAGTTTTAAATTATTCTCTAGAGGTAAATATTTAAAGAGGGGGATAATATTGAGATAAGGATATTAAAATAATTACGTGCTAAGTTATATACAGGCTAATAATACCTTTACGCTTTGGGTTAGCATAGCAGAATATAGGTCTAAAGTAAGAAGAAGAAAGGATAGAAAATGGGAAAAGTAAAATAAAATAAAAAACAAAAAGAAGGAGGCCTTAACGATTAGTAAATTAAACTAGTAAGTAATACGTATTATATTTATCTCATATACTCCTCTATAAAGTTTATTTAACTATTAATAACTATTATCCTAGCGTTATAGTGTGAATATATAGTCTTCGGATGCCTGTTGCGAGGTAAGTTAGGCCGCACAAACAGTAGGTTGTGGTGTAAGTGCGTATCCAAGAGCGCGAGTATGCTTCTGGTGGTCGAACTTGGTGCAAGTGAGACTGTGATACTGTTCTTGGATTGACTACTGAAGAGTGAAAGAAAGAAAAGATAACTAGATACATGAATCGCCTCGCTACACTTTACCCGCTACTCTATTACCTCCCTAATTAAAGTGCTTTACTAACTAGAGATAACTCGTTATATAGCTTAAATCTCTAATCGTAAGGAGGCATGCTCGTCTTATTACATCGTGCTAACATATACAAGAGGACCGCCCCTCTTACCCTTCCCCTTATATATACTTGTCGTAGCACGCTCTCTTCTTAGATCTCTCCTAAACTTTAGTAGTTCACTAACTAGCCCCTTAGCTGACGCTTAATAATAATATTAAACCGTAGGAAATAAGGTTCTAGCTAATTAAGGGATTATAATCATCATATAAGTCAGCTTGCCTTAATCTACGTATATATACGTATACTCTTACGTATATACCCTCGCAACCTTATAGTTTACTAACTAGTATTTAACAAGTTATTCTCTTATCCTTCCTCTTGGGGGCTGTTGTATGTATAATGGAAATGAGGTTACCCCCTATTTTAGGCGTACAAAATCTGACCTCTGTGGAACGGGAGAAACTAGATGCCTGCCATAATACCTTAACATATTAGTAATATAACGAATAGGTTAAAGTATAACTTATAAAAGTTAAAATCATTATATGAAATATTTCTTTAGTATAAAAGACGTTTAAGTCCTTAGACTTAGAATATATAGTATTGCCTTCATTATGAAAACAAATCTTACCTAATATATTCTTCTTTCGCTTCTATCTTATAGTGTTACTTAACGCTGCGCTTCTAATATAGAGATAAGATACTATTAATAAGGCTTACATTACCGAGATAGTTACCGTAAATGCAATAATAGAAAAATAGTACCCCTATATTCGCCTCTATAAAAGGGAATTCTAACGTTGCTAGTTATTAGTAGAAGGCAAAAAGGTGTATATAATAGAGAGATCTAGTAAAGGCTATAGACTGCCTAAAAACATAATAGAGAAGAAGTTAGTATTGTTCTTATTAATAAGTTAAGTTTTATCCGAATATTTATTTTGGTTTTAACTTTATAGTTCGCTGTCACTAAGTTACTAGTACTACATTCTATAGGCGTAATATTCTATAAACTTATAAATATAGTATTAGTATTGAAGGTTTTAATTTATAGGATCGGTAGTATTAGTACCATTTAATTGACTTTATAATAGGTTTTATCTTCTTCCTTATACTGAAATATTTATACTAGTTCAACTTAAATATGAAGTATTATAAGCTTTACGTATTAGTCATACTTCTTCCTAGACTTTAGGATACGACTTATATACTCTTATACTATTCGCTATTGTCTATACCTTCGCATTTTACTTACTAGTTTTGTTTTACTTTATATAATACTTACTAAGTACTATACCATCATATAATAAGATACCTAAGGCGCTAAGAAAATATATTCATATATAACCTTACCTAAGTTTTAGTATTATTATATATACTAATTCTCTATAATAATTATATTTAATTAACTAAACTATCCAAATACCTATTAGCTCAGGGATCTATGTCACGCTACCTACGACGCCTATTAGAGGCTATATATAATTACTACTACTCGTAAACATATAGCAACAATATTTTTTATAATGAAGGTTTCTCTTTAGGTTTAAGCGATTTAACGGGAAAAACGGGGCCTAATATCTACGTCCTATAACGTTAAGCGCGGGCTTCCTAATATTATTAATAATATTATCTATAAGGCTCTTATTTATATACCGTGGATATGCTTAAAGCGTTTATGGTTGTATTTAAGGTAATCCCGATGCCCTCTTCCACTATAATATATCTACGACCTACTATGATGCTCGCTATAATAGCTAAGATTGAGGTAAAAGTTAATGGTTCTAATATAACCTCTAAATTATATTAATATATATATATATAGGACTAGTACTTATACTATCTTTGCACCTTAGGTATTTTATTATATAATAGTTTAGTATATAGCTAAAATAGTATAGTATTTAGCGAGTCTCTTTAATAATTAGACTAACAATCACTAATTAATGTAGATAAAGCCATACTATTAAACGAAGCTTTTATATATATTATTATTAAGAACAATAATCCTATTATAACAGGTTATACTTATTAAATAGGAAATGAATAGATTATTACAGAGGTAGGGCTCAAAAGGTTTGTCCTAGTAACACGACGGGGTACAACACTATAAAGTAACGCTATATATAAATTACTATAGACCTATCCTCAACCCTCTTAATACTCGTTCCTTCTATTAAGTTAAATAATTATATATATATATAAACTAGAATCTACTTAATATAAGCTTAAGCTTTTACTGCTTTTTTATAACTAGTTTTAGCTCTTTATTAAGCTTCTTAAAAACCTGTATTATACCTACTCTTTCTTAAGTAGTCGATAAGGTATAATAGTAGTAAAACCCCTTACTATTATAAGAAAAAGCCTTATAAAATATAAACTTACTTATACCTTTTTATCTCTTATAGATATAGGTCCAGAGAAAGCGCTTATTAGCTTTTAACTATATTCTATACCTTTTATAGTAGTAGAGCAAGATAATAGAAGTCTTATTAGACTAGATAATATCTTTCTAATTTTTAAGAGTCTAGTACTAATAAGCTATATACTAGTTAAGGCAGTCCCTCCTTATTGTCTTTATTAGTCTAAGCTTCTTTATTAGCTTAGTTTTCCTAAAGCTAATAGACTTAAAGATTTATAAGACTATTATTTAGAAATTATAATACCTTTAGAGCTAAGCTTACTAGTAATTTTAGTAGCTAATGTCTCTTACCGATATTAATCTTAGTATACCTTTAAGATAACGCTCTCTTAAGCCTTTATTATACCTTTTAGTAGGCGTCTAGATAGAGGAGTATCTTGGAGGTATTTATCTTAAAGAGATAGGGATCGTTAGTTTAGGTTAAACCTTCTTTCAATACTTTATATAAATTTAGTTAACCTGGCGGCTTAATAGAATAGTAATAATATAGACCTTGGTAGTAGTTTTATTACTATAGAGAGCTTTGAGGCTAATAACTAATATAGGGGTTCTAATATTATTAGTATTTGTAGTTACTATAGTAGTTATTATAAAAGAATATAGGGGAAAGATGCTTAGAAAGATGTATATATAAATTTAGTCGGGGGCTTCCTGATATAGTTTCTAAATAATTTATAGTCTGGATCTGCGTCTTGGCAGGACAAATCTTTTGGGCCCTACCTCTATATACTATTTATATATCTTACCCTAGATAAATAACTACTCCTCGACATGCTAATTTAGGTCTAAACTAAACAGAACCCTATTTATATCTAACCTTCACGTGTAGTAGCTCTAATATTTATTATCTCCTTAATAATCTTACCCTCTATTTTATCTAAGATTCTTGTTTCCTTTCGCTACTACTCGGTTTATATAGTTAAACCTCTATTCTATCCTTGCGTTGTACGCTATTAAGTCTTTAGAAGCTTGCCGTCTTTGGCTTCTTATAACCTTCTCGGTTGCCGCCTTACCTTAAGCAGAGTCTAATAGGACTTAATGCTAATAAAGAACTAGCCATAGTATTAATAACTGAAGACTGGATTCTAAATTAATAAGCTTTATTGAGTTAGGTAAATCCTTTTAGGCTACTAGTTATTAATTTATATGTTAGTATATGTAATTAATCAGTGTAAGTAATGAATAAGTTTTAATAACAAATACGTTATTCCTAAGCTACTTAGACGCGGGAGAAGACTTTGAAGACTATAAAAGGAAAGCATATTATATTCATAATAAAGAATGATATTATTTTAATAATGCTTATAAAGCTAGCCCCTAACCTCCTAGTTAATATTATAAACTTCAAGGTTTTTATAACGTAGGCTAAACGTCGTGATAGAGTGATAGTATGATCGCAGGTTAAATATTTATTAATACTCTACTATTCCCTATTAAAACAACACGATAACATCGCAGGTTTAATAGCGTATATTCATCAAACACAAAATAGCAATATTCTATTCTTAACTATTCTACAGACTTTTAGTCGCTTTAATAAATATATCTTTCATTTTTAAGCTTAGTCTAAACTCCTATATTTAGAGGCCCTTTAAAAACGTAAGATCCGTAGATTACCTTCGGTATTTTTACCATAATATTAGTATTAAATATAAAACGTATATAAAATTCCTTAACAGGCATTTAACTTATAAATATCTACTACATTTGCTATTAGGCTATTACGTAAACTCGTACCCTTATATAAAATAAAATATATTATCTAATTATTCAAGTAAAGTTCTATATAATAGATATTTAAGTTAGGAGATTACGTATTTATAGTTGCTAGGAATTCCGATCTATGCGAGGTGTTTTAGTATAATTTGCTAGAGTGTTGCTAAATATTTAACCTAAACCTGTAGTAAAAGCCATAACGCGGCTTAATAGTAATATCAAATACTAACCTAAGATTAGGGTCCTGATTAATGATCTTATTATTACTATAAGAATACCTAATATTTATATTATAATTATCTAACGAGGACTAAGCTACTACTACATAACGATATACTAGGTCTATCATATACTACTATAGCTAAGCTATGGTACGCTATTAATTATCCTAAAAAGTTATAGTACTACTCCTACTTATCTATATATTACTTTATTAATGAGTAGCCTACTATCCGTTAGTCTTATAACTATAGAAAGCATAGGTATATTACTATAAAGTATAGAATTTTATTAAAACAGATTATTCTAGTTGTTATTCTAAATAATAGAGAAATATATTTCTCCGTAGTAGCCTTGCAGACGACGTAGACTACGGCAAAGTATACCGAAAGGTCCCGAGACTTATAACTATTTGTTTCTTGAATACAGCTAGACCTATATGCAATTTCCCTAGGCCGTTATCAGAGCCGGGTCATAGTATAGTTGTAAAGGTAAGTTAAGGAGGTTAGTAGGAAGTTAAGTGCCAGTTAGCTAGGAAATCTAAAGGTAGCTAGTAGGTTAAATTAGGTTTTTTTTTATTACGGCTCGCTAAAGGTTTATTCAACAATTTAGGGCCAGGAATATATTTATCTTAAGCTAAAGAGAGAAGAAGAAAAGAACTATAGTAATAAAAGCCCTATACTTAATACTTATAATTTACGTATTAAAAGTAATAAGGGCTAAGGTTCTGCTATAAGTCTAGCTAGGCATTACACCTAATATTATTACTAGGTATTATGCCAGGACAAGATGTCGGGGTGCTCACGTGTTAAGTCACATGAGCACAGGTGCGGGCGGCCTGCCGCCGCGCACCTAACCCACCGTAATCATAGTCGGGTATAAGAGAATACCCAGGGAGCCCGAAAACCCAGGAGGACAAGAATCAGTAGTCTAATAATACGATACCTAACCCAGCCTGCTGGTCACCTTCGGACCTCCTGTCGGTCAGCACCTATCTCCCTGTTAACCTCCTCACCTCACCTTGACAACTGTCGTACAACCCGGCTCTGACATATTAGCCTATAATAATACCTCCCTATTACGCTATAACCTCGTCGCTTATATATCGCCTTTCTATAGTATAGTTTATAACTATATTATAATATAAGCGCTTCAAGGTTCGGCACTGGGTGCTGAACACCCGACGGCGAGCGCTGTCAGTGTCACACAGCTCACGCTGACGCTGCCCCGCCACTAAACGGTCTCACAACCCGGCCCCCACCACGAGCTCCTCCCACCTCGAATCGAACCACGAACCACGAACCACCATGCTTAGTCCTATAAAGTAGCTATAACCTATTATTAGCTAGTAGCTAAAATAGGTCTAACTTAGCATAGTATTAGTAACCGTACTATATATTAGCTACTTCTTACTAGGCCTATATAAGCTACTTCCCTAAAGTATACTATTAGATTTAAACCCTTTTACTTATATTACCTATTTGAAAATAGTAATAATAAACTATTTTACTATATTATATATACTAGGTTAGCTACGTAATTACTATAGAATTAGAATTACTTATTTTAGTAGGATAGGCAACTTAGGACCTAGAAGGTTGCTTATAAGTAGAGGGGGTAAGGGCCTAGCTTTAGTTAGTAGTTATAGTAAAGGGGCTATACATTTAAGCTACTTATAGACTTAGCCTAGGTAAGGGTAGTAGTACTACTTTATTTACAAATATAGTATAATAAAGTAGCGTAGACTAATTAAAAGATAACTTTTTTTTTAACTTAAAGCTAATATACTATAAATAGGCTACTAAAAAAAAAGGTTATATTAAGGATACTAAGACTAGTATTTTTGGTATATTTCCTATTTAGCTAAAGACATTAACTACTTATACTATAAGGAATTAGGTAGGTATTTCTTTACTACAACTATAAAGCCCAGTACTAACTTATACCTAACAAAAAGAAAGAAGTATATAGCTTACTATTATATGAATTATATTTACTAATATCAGCGTTAAAAAAGCTATTTAGTTAAAGTAAAGGCAGAGCTAATAGCGCCTACCTATAAGGCGTTAGAATATAGGTCGGTATACTTATCCTACTATAAGGGCTAGCTATATATAAGAGACGTAAGTAATGCTATAGCTTATAGTATCAGGAGTAAGGTTACTACTAAAGGTAGCTTTAATAAATAATATATAAGCCTCTTTACTACTAGGCTTTAACTATATAAATTAGTAATAGAGTTATAATAAAGTAAAGGTATATTTATATTAAAGTAAGATACTAGGTAGGATTAATAAGCTACTAGCTTATGTTACTTATAGCCTTAAGTATATATATAGTAACTATCATAAAGTATCTTCCTAGTAATAGTATAGTAGGTAGTCTACCTCTTTTATATTATATATATTACTACTTTACTATAAAATAGATTTTATCTAATAATCATTCTACTACTACTTTTATTACCTTTTGAGGCTATAAGGGCTTGTCAGGGACATGAATGAATAGGGTGGCATAGGACAGGGAATAAGGGCATAGGGGTACGCCTTATGCACCTCAGACCTTCGAAGTCCAGGGCTATGCCTATTCAGGCGGGGGCACAGGGACAGGTGCAGCTAGAAGGGTGGGAACCCCGCTCGCTAAGGTATGCTGCAGCGCGGGGGTGCGAGCTACTAGCAGGAGCTTCGCACAAGTAAGAGAGGATAAGGGAGAGGAATCCCCTCCTAGATCTACGAAGGGGGGGGCAGCGATTAGTGAAATAAACCGGCACTACCTAACCGCGCCTGCCATTGGCGCCATTTAGGCTTCACACCTCTGCATCTCGACTAGAGGCCTACTGCACCTATTCACTCTGTCATAGTGGTTCCTACTCTGTCTAACCGGCCTTGACAGGGCTATAACTACTAAGCTTATAGTATTAAAAAAGTAGCTATACTATAAAGCATAGTTACTTTAATTTCTATTTATAATTAATTTAATAAATTAATAAAAGTAATTATGCTATTTCTTTATACTATATTTTATAGTTCTTTATTATATATTATCTATTATTTAATTAGTCTATTATTTATATATATATTACTATACTATAAGTCTTAATAATTAAAAGTCTTAGTATCTAAAAGGTTCTTAATAGGCTCTTAAGTTAAGCGCTTATAGCCTTTCTATTAGATATACGCCTTTCTAATATAGCTATAACCTTACGGCATAGTATAAGCGTAAAGGATTTGCTATATCTTAAACTTAGATATATTACCTTTATTAACTAAGAAAGCTATTTAAAAGTCTATTATCTCTTATCTTTAAAAAAAGGGTTATAGCTAACGCGCTATAAGTTATTAATATAGAAGTAGAGCTAAATCCCTAAATTAACGTCTAACTTAATATTATAATTATTAAGTACCTTAATAATCTAGTATTTCTAGTAAAGCTAGTCTAGCTTTGTTAAATAGTAGAAGGAATAGTAGTTACTTATATTAAGCTATATAAGGTCTTTAACCCTATATTATTTAAAAGCTATCTACCCCTTATTCATAGTGTCTTTACTATATGCTTATATAAGAGTAGAGGTAGCTTAGGTAAAGTTAGTAGCTTTATAAAAGTAGGTAATAAGCTTATAGGTATCTTCTTTAAAGTACGCTAGTAGGAGTAAGGCTTAAAAAGGTTTTTAGACCTAGCTTAGTAGCTATATTTATATATAAAAAAAGCTTATCTAAGTACGAGTGTTTTATAGTTATTTAGCGCTAGCTACGCTCCTAGTAAAAGGCGTCTTTTATCCTTCTATAAGTAGTAGATATATATATAAAAGTAGTACTAGACCTTTTAGTTTATGTACTCAAAGCCTTCATTAGTCTATAAGTACTACGTAGTACTAAGTAGCTACTTTATACTAATTATAAAGTAAAAAGCATGCTAGAACTTACTTATCTAAGTTAAACCTTAGTTAGAGATAATAGTCTAAAAGAAATTATAGAACTATATATAATATTAGAAGAAATAGTATACTATAGCCTTAAAGTTAATACTAGATATTGCCTCTAAGGTAATATTCTTTATTAATTAGTCTTAGATAATAAGTAGATTAGTCGTACTTTTCTTACTAGTTAGTAAGAGCCTAATTATAAAGTCTATTATAATCTTATACTAAGGCTATTTAGCAATAGGTAGTAGCTTTGAAAATTTTATTTAGTACTTTACTATACTATAGACTTATAGTAGCTATTATAGTTTTATATAAAATAATATACATCCTAAGAAATACCTAGCTAAAAGAAGCGCGCCTTCTACTAGCTTTAATATAGCGTCATAGTCTAGATATCTTCTAATATATAAGTTATAATAGGCTTAGATTAGCTTCCTATAGAAGGCTATGCTGTCCTACGCCCTAAGTACCTATAATCTATTATAGAAGGTTATATAGTCTAATTTATTATTACTATCCTTAGAGATTTAGACCTTAAGCCTAAAGGATAATAGAAAGCTTTATACTTAAAGCTATAGCGCCTCTTTTACCTATAGTAAGATTACTTTTATATAATAAAGATCAATGTAGACTGTTTAGCGTACGCTCTAAAAAAGACTTTTATATAGGTAGATAAGTATAGAACCTAATATATAGTAGTATATTACTTAAAGCGACTTACTTTATCTAAACATAATTACCTAATCTATAACAAAGAACTACTTATAATAATCTACTACTTATATACCTAAAAGGTAATAGAAGATTTATAATTAACTATAACTACTAGAACCTAGAATACTTTATAAGAGGATGCTTATAAAGCGATAAAGCTATTAGGTAGATAAGCTAACGCTATATAACTTTTTAAATTAAATTATATCTAAAGAAGCTTAACGTTATTATAGATATATTATCTTACTATTATAGTATTAGAGCTAAGATAAAGTAATACTCTTGCTTTTTAAACTCTACTTATTGCTCTTCTTTTTAGCAAAAAGGCGCGCCTTCTTTATTAACGCTATTATAGCGTAAGTAACTTTAGTAAAGTTATAAAGATCTAGTAGTAATTAGCAAAGTTAAAAAAGCTTTATATCTTAGTACCTAATTATAAATCCTCTTATTCATAGATAACTTATAGCTTATCTAAGTTATATAAGACTCTTTTACTATATTAAGCTCAGTAAACAAATAAGTAGTAGATAAACTATAAACAATTTAGCTTTTATATAAAGAGTACTAGAGTAGTAGTATTATAGCTAATAGCTTAGATAAACCATAGTTAAAGTAGTTAGAAAAGGTTTTATCAAAGTTAAATATTTGTTTAATATACTATAAAAAGGTCTTTAAAGTAGAAGAGCTTTTCTCCTACTACTTACTGTCTTATACTAGGTAGTAAACCTAGTAGTTAAAACCTAGTTAGTATAAAGAAAGCTTTAGCGCTTTTTTCTAGTTAAAAAGGAAAAAAAACTTTCAAAGCACCTTAGGTAGGACACTTTTCATATTACACTCGGTATTTCGCTATAATGCCTTCCTAATATTAGCTTAGCTAGTCGCTATAATTAAGCCTATATTATTATTACTACCTTTTCACTACATCTTTTAAACATAGTAATACTTAGTAGTAAAAGCTAAAGTTATAACTATCTTAGCTATTTAGATTATATATTTATAAAGCATGTTATCTTTATTTATAAAATAAAGCTTTACTTTCTTTTTTATAATAGTTAAGACGCTACTCTTTTATATAGTAGATATCGTTCTACTTATACTAGGATTTCTTTAGGAAGAGGTCTTTGCCTAGCTTTAGGATAATGTATACATAGATTCTTTCTATAAACTTACTAATAGAATAAGTATTACCGTATTCTAATAGGCGCCTTAGTTACTTACTGATCTAGGCGTTAGGTAGAGGCTTATATTCCTTTATAACGGCTACAATATAGTAGCCTGTTATGACTTTAAATACTTGTCCTATTATACTAAGGAAGGCGATTAGGCGCTAGACTTCAGTATAGTAGAGGACGGAGGGGGGGTTAATAAGCTTATAGATATCGACTATACACATAATATAGTAATAGTAAGGAAAGCTCTTAAGGTAGATGCTACAGTTTTAGGTCAAAGGTTTGGCAATACTCCAGCAAATCATATCGGAACACCTCTTAAAAAGCGTAATTTATAGCGACTACAAGTACGCAAACTCTGAACTTAAAATATATCCTTTATGGGGTTTTAAAGACTTAGGTAATACCTTTTACTTTTTTCTAGAACGCATATTTATACAGTAGCATAGCGGTGAAATTTGTAGATATCGAGAACCTAAATGCCCATTAAGGGATTATATATATTCTAGAGTTAGCACTAACGTCATAGTATAAAACGAAAGTAATCTAAGGATCTTATAATTCGACGAGCTCCTTAATATAAGAACTAGATTAAACTTAAAAATAAAATATATATTTAATAGTGAGACTAAAGCTCTATCGAACTTATTAATAATAGAATATTATTATTTCACGTTAGATTAATATGCGCTATTAAAACCGCTATGTTGTCGCGTTTTTTGGTAGGGAATAGTAGAGTGTTGCTAAACTTTTGACATGCGATTGTATAAGAGGATACGAATGATTATACTTATTTTAATAGCGTAAAAAGTAAAAAGCAGTATTCCTCTTATAGGTTATTAAGTAGCTAGGATAATAGAGTTTACCCTTACCTATCTGTAATATATTCATAAAATAGGTATATGCCTACACTATGTAATTACCTTTATAGTTTATATATTTAGGGGTTATAAAATAGTAGAGGTGTCTATTGTCTTCGCGGTTATAAGAGTCGACTACAGTTTTATAGCGTCTATATATAGTCTTTATCGTATATGCTAGTAATATATCTAAAAAGGAATAGTAGTAGCAACATTATATAAAGTAAATGTTAGAGCATAAACGTTTAGCTATAAAATAGATACATTTAAGGAAAGTATTTTCGTAGAAGGCGGTAACGTCGCCAAGGTTAAGGACATGGATACAAGTAGGAATACATAGTAGACAAGCTATTTATCTAGCTTATAGATGATTATAATAGGTCTTAGTAGAAAAGATATTAATACTATTTTCTACTTAAAGGTTTTTAAAAAGGCTAAGGCTATTAGTACAACATATAACCACGCCGTTAATAACAATATAATAGGTCCACTATATAAATCTAGCGCGGTTATTAAACGCCTAGGCTAGCTATTTAAGAGAGTAAGTAAAGTGGATGTATTTCGTATAAGAGCTAGTCTAAATCATTATATTCTCACTTAAGAACTACTATATAGCCGTAATACAATCCAAGGTTAAGTATTTATTAACACTCTACCATTCCCTACCTAGAACTAGGATAACACCGAGGTTCTAACAGCGCATACCACTCTAACTCAAAATAATAACATTCTATAATTAATATATTCTATATATATTTAGTCTCTGTCCAATATATATTATAATTTGAAGTTTAGCCTATTTCTATATTTAGAGGTGCGTCAAACCCTAAGACCCTTAGATTACATATAATTTCTTATATTATATATACCATTAGTGCTAACTACAAAACATATATAGAATCCCTTAATATATATTTATATTCTAAATATTTACCAAGCTCATTGCTATGCTACTCTAGGATTACACTACACGTCTTAATAAAATATAAAAGATATTACCCAATTCTTTTAGTAAAGTCCTATATACAAGATATTTTAAGTAGGAGGTTTTACATTTATACTGGCTATAAATCACGCTTTGTACGAGGTGCTTTAGTATGATTTGCTAGACTGTTCCTAAATATTTGACCTAAAACTATAAGTATTACGATAAAGGATATAGTTTATATACTTAGCATAGTATTATAAGGCGAGTAGTTATAGTTGTTACTTGATCTAGATATTTACCTTTTAGATAGCAATTTCAAAAGTAGTATAGGCTAGTAGAATCCTTTTTATAAGCCTACTATAAAAGCGTTGCTTAACTGCGTCGGCCTAAAATAAGATAGGATTTAGGATACTATTAATATATTATTTAACTATATTAACTATAGCCTATAGGTAGCAGCCACGCTTACATAAGGTTAATGAATCGCTCTAGGTATTCAACGCATCTAATATAACATTACAGCAGGGCCGATTAGCGTATTTATGTATATAGCTAGAGACGATATAGTAGATAGTATTTTTAATATTAGTATAATCATCTTACGGGGGAGGTACCTATTCGTGTTAGTCATATTAGGCGTTGGGGGCGTTTAAGGGTTTCTTTTTCTTTTTCGGGGGGGAGTAGGGGGCGGCAAAGAGTCTCCTTTTTGCCCCTTTATAATAGCCTACTTACGTGGCGATTACGGCTCCAATACAGTATTATTTCCCGAGGAAGAACGATACGCTGCATCGGTTAGTAATATGGGTTATTAATTTAGAGTTGCCTATGATTAATAGTAATGCGTCTATGATACTAGGGTACGAGCTTGAAAGGCTAGTACACTATGGATAATAAGCCTAAGCAAACCGATGATATCTAACCTCTTTCAACAAGGTTAGTATATGGTCTAAATTCTTTGTCGCTTTTAGATATGTATATACTACTAGTAATTAGTGAAGTTATTAGAATGAATTAGTATACTATCTAGTTATATAATATAGATATTATTAACTAGTCTACTTACTACCTTATTAATAAAATATATTTAAAAGGCTAGCAAGGTATTGATAAGCCCAAGTGGTATAATTATATACTTAAAATAGTCATACCTATATTTAAAGTTTTAGTAACTAAAGAAAATACGGCTTAGCTTTTCTTTACTATTTTATTAAGCCGTTAGTAGTCTATTTAAAGTTAAAGTTATCTTTCTTTTACGGATGAATAAATAGTATTAGAGTGCCTCCTATTAATATTACTAATAGGCTAAATGTATACTTTTAAGAGTATATCTTAAAGGTATTCCTATAAAACCTAGAGTTCCTTTATAGCTAAGTTATAAATCAGTATCTAAGCTAGTACCGCGTCAGTTTCTTTCCGATTAAGTATATAATATCACCGATCTTTTATTTCGTACCTTTCTTATGTTCTGTTAAGAATATATACCTAAGGTTAGCGTATTTATAAGGTAGTATTAGGTTAGGTATAAGGATATCTATTAGTTTATATAAATGGAGGTTGACTAGCATTAGTAGAACTGGTAGCTTAGTTTATATAAGTGATCGTTATTATTGTAGATCTAAAGATAGAAGGAATCCCACCTTTATATAGATTTTGGTTCTGTATTATTTCCATTCCTTTGAGCTACCGGATTAGGACTGCCGGGATGGTTTCCGAATACCTGGGTCCTAATTCTAGCTAGTCCGGAAGTCTAGGTACAAACCGGAGACTATCTACATCTAGAGGTCTCGGAAGTCCAGGTATATTACTAATGTTCTAGTTGGAATATAAGGAACTGGTAGGAACTAGCTCCAAGGGTATTCTAGAACAACAGGATTCTAGGATTCTAAGTAGCAAAGGTATAGATACTAAGACTACTAATAGAATAGGTATATTTTAATATTAACTTCCTTAATTAATATAACCTTGACTATTATTATAAAGACGTACGCTACTCTTTAATAGCTTTCCTAATATAAAGCCTACTTTATTTCTACTATCTATAAAAATACTTTAAAAAAGCATGTATATATCCTATATTAGATAATTAGGTTTATAGCGTAAAGTTAAAAGAGCCTGCTAGTTAAATTATACTTTATATTCATCGAGATCTTAAAGATAGTCTAATACTAGTATATAATACCTTAACGATTGCATGCTTTTATATACGTCTTTAAATCGTTTTATATCTAAATTATATTATTAATTACGCCTTTAGACACAGGATGGAGGGGAGCATCCGCGACAGCCCCACCGCGCCAGAGCCACGCATCTTCACTATTAAGTTATAGTGCCCGCTCTTGCCAACGCCCTTATACTTCACGCCTCTACATATACCGCCCTGACCCTATCCTAGCCCCGTCCTAAGTCCTCTATAAATTGCCTCTTACCTAAAAATCCCCCCCCCCCCCTCTCCTATCACGCTTCCCTTCCTCTAACTCCTCCCTTAACCCTTTACCCTCCCCCTTACTACTACTACCCCTGCCTACGCCTAATACGCCCCCGCCGCTCCTTCTAACTACCCCCTCTACGCTCCCCTCACCCTTAGCCCTACGGTCGATACCTATATTGCCGCCTACTAGCCCTCCTACTTTACCTTTTATAGCGCCTTTATAAAAGACATCCTCTATAGCCTCCCGCGCCTAGTTCCTTACTACTATCGTATCCGCCTTAGTAGCCTTACTAGCTAGTGCTGCCTTTATAGCCCGTATAGCTATAATCCCTAGGGCAGCTACGCTATGGCTGCCCCTTTTACCTAAAACGAATTTCCTGTAGGGCCTCTAGCCTTAGCCTTCCCCCTCCCCTCAGCCTTCTTTAATGGCCCCCTTGCCGCGCCTGCTACTCTCCTGCTACGATTAGCGGCTATGTCTACTTATATAGTAGTAGTAGTAGGTTTAATACGCGTCTTTTGTAAGTCTAGCGTAGAAATACTTGCTTATATTAAGGTACTTAATAGTTATAACTTACTCTGCTACTATTAGTACCTACTTTCCTTAAACTATTTTATTTTGTTAACTTATATATAGGGCCAGACTCTATAGTTTGCCTATTAACTTAATGTCTACCCTATAGTCGTAGCGTTCCTGCCTTAGCCCTGAGCCAGGGACCTGGAATACCCCTGCTATATATAGGTTTTCCTTGTTGACTTAGGTTTTTAGCATATAGACCTATATATACCCTAGTAGTACTATATGCTCTTACTAAGGCAAATCGGCGTATAAATAGATAATAAAATAATAATATATTTCGCCTACTGAAAAGAATAAGGGTCGTAAGTGATGTTGCTATAGCGTCTAACTAGATACGTATGTCAATTATATTCTTTTATATCTCCAAATTAATAAAGGCTTTTACTTCTTTTAGTTATTAATTAAATTTTAGATAACATACCTTTATTATACCATATTAATATAAATAGGCCTATGTTTTCTTTTTAGCTACACTCCGTCTGTCACAATGTTTCAGCCTAAAGGGCCGGTCGGGGAGACATTGAGCGCTTGAGCGTTTCAGGGCTGGTGAATAGGGGTACGGCATGTGTCGTGTAGCGCTCGGTGTTGTTTCTGCCGAGGTTTAATCGACGGCGGAAGGAAGATTGATACAAGTGTCGCAGCGCCGCTTTCTATTATAGATCTACGAAACCGCATGTCCTATCGGAGCCACCATGGACTCCCGATCGCGTGGCCTCCACTACCAAACACCCATTCCACACGTTCCTATCTAGATTTTACTCTATACGTGCGGGCCCCACCTACCTTTACTGAGCTAACCGGGCCGTGCTCAGTCACGGCGTCGCGTGCGCGCTAGCCCGGTGATCCTCACGCCGCACCTCTGTGAGGGGTCGTCAGTTGGTCATGACTCGCGGTCTCGCAGAAGCCGAAATCCCGTACCTTTGCGGTGGCTTAACTTGATTCGCGATGACACCCGAACCAGTGGAACAGGCCGACGGCCACTCTAGAACCCGCTCGCAGAGTTCACGAGCGGGCGACCGGTCGCACTCCCGTGGCAAGCCTAGCCGGTCCTCGCAAAAGGCAATGCTGTCTAAAGCCCTGCAGATGGCGAACACGGCAGTACAGCTAGATAACGCCCAGAATTTCGAAGGCGCGAGAGTATGCTACCTTGATGCCTGTGATCTACTGCAGCAGGTTTTGCAGAAAACAACATCCGAGGAAGACCAGCGGAAACTCGAGGCCATTGTACGCTCCCACCACCCCTCCTCACGCTGTAACTATGGCGAGTTCGTTGCTAACCTTGGAGTCCGCGCAGCGCAAAACCTACACCAGCCGCATAGAAGAGCTAGATCAGCTCGCATATGCAGACGCCTCCGACGACAAAGCGCTTCCTGCTCGACCAGCAACCGCTAGCGACCATTCCTCGATCATAACTAGCCCCCCGGCAGACGATTCAGCCGATGTATCTGTGGTTGGCGGGGAGACAGTTACGAAACTTGTGTATGATGGCGAGATCGAAACCTCTGGGGATGTGCCCCCCTCACCCCAACACGGCGGGAGTACCCGTCTCGACGAATTCGAGTCCACGGACGAACCGCGTCGTAATAATGAACACATCTACCTACAGACGGAGGGTGTTAGTGCCGAGAACGGCGGACAAAGCCTGACTGGCAGTCACCGGAGGGCGTTTTCCGACCGGACATTTTCTGATGGCACACGGAACGCTGCTAATGACGACCTTGTCCCGGAATCGATACCAGTGTCGAGCTCATGGCTCGACTCGAAAGCCGACTCCGTGGGCTCTGCGTCATCGTCTGTACACTCTCGAACATCCTCTCAGGGTGTCCGGAGAAAATACATGGTTCGGCCCCCGAGTGGTGACACGGAAGCCGAGTTCGATGCGGCTTTGGATGCAGCCGTGGAAGCCGCGTACGATGATGGCTACGAGCCCGCGGATTCTGATGACGATCATGCATCCATGGTGGCAAACGCTTTGATGAGAGTCGAGTTGGCAAAAGAGCGTGTGAGGCAGAGTGAAAGAGAGACCATGGAGATGAATCAAGGGAGGGACGTGCAACAGAATACTCACCTGTACAACCAGCCCTCGATACCCGAGGACTTCTACGACGACGAGTCTTCGGGTGAGGAAGAGCGTCTGCTCGAAGAAATGACTCGTGGATACGAGATTGAAGATTTTGCTTTTAGCCAAGAATCTGCGTTGGACCTGACCCTAGATGCGGCCGACCCGGAATCCGACATATGGGGCAGCTCAGCATTGCCAAATCACGAAGATCTTGACACCCGTGGCACGAGAGACGCACCTTCGAGGAGTTCTATGAATCCTCGGCCAATTGCCACTCCCCTATCGCAGCACAGCGCGCCCGGGTCTGGTTCGGATTCGGAAGACGCTGATCGCTTTGATACCGAGCAACATCCAACGCGTGGGGTGCGTAGCAGGCGCTTTAGCGGGCTGAACTCCAAGCAACTGACGATTGAAACATCCAAACTTGGTCAATTGCGTTATCACGACCCTATCCAAGAGGTGGACGGGACAGAGTATGGCGGTGAATCTCCTTCGCCCGACCGTATACCCGAGTCACTGAAGCTTTTATCCGGGGAAGGCCTGGCAGACGTCGATGAGCATGGCTTCCGGGAGACTTCTTCGGAAGAAGAGGACGACGAATTGGGATCATCGGGCTCTCAACTGGCACGCTCCCTCTTGGGACAGAATTATTCGTCCTCCAGCCTTAGGAGTGCCAGGAGTCGAAATATGTCCCTGTCGAATCTTGACGACATCTCGGACCTCTCGCCAGGGACACCGTCAAGTAATCCGTTCGGCTCGACGAGCCGTCTCCCCATCTTCTCCACCGCCTCGACCCCGATGGCGTCGACGTTCGACGACCAGTTGTCTGCTGATCCTGCCGAAAGCTTATACCTCTTCGACGGGCAATATCATGGCCTTCCGAGCCCTGGTTCTCCAGGTTCGCATTGGGGAGATGCCCCAATGGAGCTCGAGCCTTGCCCGAACGACTTTCTGCTACGTCCCTTTTGGCTCATGAGGTGCCTATACCAGACCATCGCGCATCCCCGGGGTGGATATTTGAGCGGTCGTCTCTTTGTGCCCCAAGATGTATGGAGAGTGAAGGGGGTGAAGCTCCGGAATGTGGAGGACAAAGTCGCGACGTGTGATTATTTGACTGCTGCGCTGTTAAAGCTTGGGCAGGTGGATACTTGTGATGCTGATGCTGTCCTGGAGGAAATGCAGAGTCTTGAAGGCGTCCTCGACCAGATGGCAGCCAATCTGAGCAGGAAGCTAGGGAACGAAGTTGGTGTCCAGACTACTGGCGTTCTATTCAAGGACACGAGTAACGGCGCAGATCCGGAGCCGTCGCCGGTGAACGTACCGAGATCAGCCAGCGTCTCTGGTAGGTCGGCAGCGCCCTTTTCATGGCGCCGCCTCAGAGCCAAGAATTCAGCCGCAGGGCTTGCCGCGTCATATAATGGCAGCGTCAAGGGTGGCGAGAATGGTATGGATTCACCGAGCCTCGAATCTCTCCCGATGACGCTACATCCGACGAGCCGACCCCCGAAGCGTGCGGTGGACCAAGCCCGATTCTCCGGTTCCCATGCCGGCTACATGGAGTCGCTGGCCCGACTCTTCGATGCAGCGCAAGCTCTTGGTAAGTGCTGCTTTCCCTCCTGCACCGCCTCTACTCCTATCCTGGACCCAGCCTTACAGTCTGTACCGGTAGATCAAATTGCGCGGCAAGTGGAAGATCCGGGCCTGCGGCATGCCGACAAGACACAAGTGGGCCTCGAGCTCTGCACTAGACATGCGGCTGAGTTCTTTGCCTTTTACATATGTCGGTTCGTACTTTCAGACCTCAACATCCTCCTCGAGAAATTCATAAAGCGGGGGACGGAGTGGGTGGCTGCATGAGAGCCTCCTCGGGCGCTACTTCCCCAGGCGATCTTCTCTCACAAGAGCGATCGTCTAGAGGTAGAGGTCACCTAGGACGTATGACGACAAACGAACTTCGGAATATGAGCATATGATGGACCGCGTTTTTTTCTCGGGCGTTTGGACTTTTCGGACGACGGCCATCGGGACTGCCTGGAAGCAGGAGTGAGCGGCCATAATACCTACCTGGATGCTCATCTATCATCTAGCTCACCAGTCCTACAGAGCATATATGCTTTGGGCCTCGTTTCCCTGGACTTGCGGATATTAAGGAGTTCGAGGCGGCAACGATGGTTATATGAACCTGGCCGTGGGGAGAGGAATGGGGTAAGATACCCGCCGCGCAGGAGTCGTCATATAGCTGGTGCCTTAATAAGGCCAGCATATTTCATAAATACATAAGACACCCCGCTGGCCGACTAATAATGCGGATCGTGCTGCGATTCCGGCACTTTCACTTGTCTTTACTGCTATGAAAGGTTTCCAACGGCACCCGAGCTGGGAGGCTCCTTCCGCACACTCCACGTGACCCCGCGTAGCCCCACTTTCCGGCGCGAGCCGAACCGCGAAGTCGAAGAAGACTTCGCCGATTTCTTTTCGGATGTGCAAAGCCAGACACACTGGTGAAGCATCTCCTCACTATCGAAGCTGTGCGGACATGATAGATTAAATGATCGCCTCTCCACCTCCCGTTGGAGCCGTCTGGTCTCTCCTTCGGTCGCAAACCTCGCGGGTACCGTCGCGGCACTCCCTCTGGTCCCGATGTTCGCCGGCCGGCCGGCCTCGTCTGCAGCCCTCGAGCCGACCCTTCGATTCGCGGCGACTGAGATGGTTGAGCCACGCAGCCAGTAGCGCAGACGGAGTGCTCGTGGACCCATCAACCATTGAGGACCGAATTCGCGCCATCCCGATCGAGCGTTACCGCAATTTCTGTATCGTTGCACATGTCGACCATGGCAAGAGCACGCTCAGCGACCGGCTCTTGGAGCTTACCGGGACCATATCTAAGACAGGGAACAATAAACAATTTCTGGTACCTACAACCCGACGTCATCTCACACCAGACGACATGGTTGGGACTGATTACTGACATCGGGTGCGGCTCGCAGGACAAACTAGATGTTGAAAGAGAACGAGGTATCACTGTCAAAGCGCAAACATGCAGTATGATCTACAACTACAAGGGCGACGACTACCTCCTTCACCTAGTCGATACCCCCGGGCACGTGGACTTCCGAGCCGAGGTTACGAGATCGTATGCCAGCTGTGGAGGGGCTCTCCTGCTGGTGGACGCCAGTCAGGGCATCCAGGCGCAGACTGTGTCCAACTTCCACCTGGCTTTCGCCCAGGATCTTTCGCTGATACCGGTGATCAACAAGATCGACATGCCCTCGTCGGATGTGCCGCGAGTGTTCGACCAGCTCGAGTCGACCTTTGAACTCGACCGAAGCACAGCCGTCCTGGTCTCCGCCAAGACGGGGAAGAATGTCTTGAGCATTCTTCCTGAGGTCGTCGAAAGGATACCGGCCCCGGTCGGCGATACTAACAAGCCGCTGCGGATTCTGCTGGTGGACTCTTGGTATGATACGTTCCGGGGTGTAATATGCCTTATCCGGGTGTTCGATGGGCAGGTGAAGGCTGGTGACAACGTCGTCTCGCTTGGAACCGGCCACAAGTATACTGTGGGCGAGGTGGGAATTCAGTATCCCGGCCCAGTCCCGCAGAAGGTTCTGCGCGCCGGGCAGGTCGGCTATTTACACTTCAACCCGGCCATGAAGCGGCTGCAAGATGCGAAACTTGGAGATACCTTTACGCATGTTGGTAGCGAGGACTCCGTCGAGCTGTACGCGGGCTTCGAGGAGCCTAAACCGATGGTCTTCGTCGCCGCCTTTCCGGTAAACCAGGGTGACCACTCGAAGCTCGAGGAAAGCATCGACAGGCTGTCGCTCAACGATCGCAGCATAACACTGCAGAAGACCCACTCGGAGGCACTGGGGGCCGGGTGGCGCCTGGGCTTCCTTGGGTCGTTACATTGCTCCGTCTTCCAAGACCGACTGAGGCAGGAACATGGGGCCAACGTCGTCATCACGGAACCGACGGTGCCCACCAAGATCCAGTGGCCTGATGGAACCGAAACCGTACTCGAGAATCCTGCCGAGTTCCCTGACAAGGATGATTCGAGGATCAAGCGCGCGACTCTTCTGGAGCCTTTTGTCACTGCCACCATGACCCTTCCAGAGGAATACCTCGGGAGGGTCATCGAGCTCTGTGAGGCCAACCGAGGGGAGCAGGTGGAGATTGAGTTCTTCCACACGACCCAGGTTATTCTGAAGTACGCTCTTCCCACGGCCCAACTCGTTGAGGACTTCTTCGGGAAGCTGAAGAGTGTGACGTACGTCCACCCCCCCGGTCCTCTCTGTCGAGACCCCACCGCTCGTTAGTTTAGCAATTGACTCGAGAGTAGGAGAGGATACGCTACGCTCGACTACGAAGATGCGGGCTGGCGCGAGAGTAGGCTGGTCAAGCTACAGCTGCACGTCAACAAGGCGCCGGTTGATGCTATTTGCCGCATCGTCCATGCGTCGCAGGCCGAGCGCATTGGCCGCCAGTGGGTCTCCGGGTTCAAGGAACACGTTGAACGTCAGATGTTCGGTATGGTTATCCTTTTCTAATTCGCCGCCCCTTACCTCGCCGCCCACGGTAGGTGAAGCCAGTGTCCTGCGATTTTACTGACCACTGCTTTGCTTTACAGAGGTCGTAATCCAGGCCGCCGCTGCCGGCAAGGTGATCGCACGAGAAACCCTGAAACCCTTCCGGAAGGACGTCCTAGCTAAGCTACACGCTGCCGACGTCACTCGGCGAAAAAAGCTCCTGGAAAAGCAAAAGGCGGGCAGGAAGCGACTGCAGGCGGTTGGAAACGTCGTCATCGACCACTCGGCCTTCCAAAAGTTCCTCACGAAGAAAATGTCGACATGAGGCGTTCCCGCGCGGAGATGGGCACGTCAGCCACCCATTGACGTCCACACCGCGTTGCTCACACGATTTAGCGATTGCATGTGGGTGTATGTATAGTATGTATAGATGTAACTGTTGCTGCTATTTCCAGTGTCGGAGCGCTGTTTCGATTCCTCACCGCACGTCTAGCATCCCCATCTGCTATCCCAAACAACCGCGTGCAGCGATTGTTGAATGTGAGCGAGGAAGGACGCGCCTGTTTACGGCGCCCCAACAGGCTCATTCTCGTCTTCTGGCAGTCCCGCCCCGATCTCGACGGGTTCAGTCCACGAAAGACCCAAGCCGCCGCTCAAGGTGGACTCCCACTGCACCAGCTTCAACGGCCCGTCGGCTTCGGGGTTACCGCCGAAGTCGAAGATCCTGTAGTCACCGTTGAAGAACCACCACCCAACCGCCCCCGTGCGCAAGAAGCCGGAGTGCGAAACGACGATGACCCACTTCTCTGGTCTTTGGTACAACCTACGCAGGCAGGACTGGGCTCTCGCGACAATTGCGGCTCTCGTGGGGAAGTAGTGGCTACCGGCGGGAGAGGTCTTGTCCGGGAAGACGGGATCGACGCTCGAGAAGTCCACCGAGGGGAACTCGGCGGTCAGCTCGGACACTGGGCTGCCGACGTCACACGGCTTGGCCGAGGTTTCTGTAACGAGGGGGTGCGCGGGCTCCGTCAGGTACTTTTTATCTAGGACTGGGGGCTGGACGCCGTCTTGTCACTGCCCTGGATGCGGGACCTACCTTGCCAACCAGCGTCGGCGGTGATGTGGACACCGCGTTCTATCAGCCAGTCGAGAGAGGCCATAGCCGTCTGAAGGGTCCGCCTCATGGGGCTTACCACGATGGCGATGTCAGTCTCCCCCTCGAGCCTGTGCTTGAGGCTCTCTCTCAAGCCCTCGCATTGTTGGTGGCCCTCCTCGGTCAATAGAGGGTCATGAAGGCCGTAGTCCTGTGGAGACGATTAGTCGAGGAGTTCATCCACGGTGAACAGAGAGACTTATTGGTGGAGTTGTGAAGGGCCTGGCTATGCCGGACGAGGATGATGGTTGGGGGCATCGTGACGGCGCTTTAGCAAGTAAAAGTAACTGTTCGTCACAAAAGAGGGTGGCACATCGACGGTAAGCGTTTATATATCAATTCGGACGGCTTACTTCGGAGTCATCTCACGCGGAGTCATCTCATGCGAGAGGGCCTCAGGCGGGCGTCTGAGGCGAGAGGTTTCTGACGCCCTCATTATTGCATAGGCCGGGGGTCCCTTCACTGGCCAATCGCTGCGCTTGGACAGTTCCACACCATTTATTGCTGCTTCGCGACCGCGCCAATCCGCGGCACTTCGGGAAGAGATGAGCTATCCATGATTATTGGCATTCGAAAGCGCGGCAATGGCAAGTGTAGATGACATCTTCAAGGTCAGTAGCTTCCCGGACTCTAGTGCCCATTGGATATTACACCGCGTCCAACCTGCTTCTGTCCTGGAGACCGCAACTAACACTCTCATAGCACGCCCAGAGGCCTGGGTCGCCCAACAAGCGCAAGATAGAAGCAGTTCGAGATCCGAGTCCGTATCCACCTCGCATTCTCCCAATACCCCGAGAAAAATTGGTGTGCAGGGGCGCTAACTTGTATGCCGAGAGGTCTAGGCGAGGTCTACAAAGCGGCAAAGCTAGACAGCAACGCGCACGGCAGCCGACATTCGCCCACACGGGAAACGGAGGAGACTCGCGACGATAATGCCGACGATGACGACGCCGACTATGGGCCCGAGATGCCACCCGACGATGAGGAGGGGAGGTTCTTTGGAGGGGGCATCTCGAAGCGCGAGACTGAGATCCTCGACTACCTCGACGACGACGACGCGGCCGGCGCAGACAAGATCGACGCGGCGTGGCTGAGGAAAACGGCGCTGAACTTCGAAAAGCACATTACGAAGAACGCGGAGCTACGAGCGAAACATGAGGACGAGCCGCAGCGGTTTATGGCGAGCGAGAGCGACCTCGACTCGGACATCAAGACGCTGTCGATCCTCTCGCAGTATCCGGAGCTGTACACCGAGATCGTACGGCTAGGCTGCGTCTCGAGCCTCGTGGGACTGCTGGCGCATGAGAATACCGACATTGCGATAGGCGTGATAGACGTGCTCGACGAGCTGACGGACGAGAACGTCACGGCCGACGACGAGCAGTGGGGGGCCCTCGTCGACGCGATGCTGGATGCAGACCTTCTTGACCTCCTCCTCTCGAACCTATCGCGGCTAGATGAAAAGGACGAGCGCGATCGCGAGGGTGTATATCACGCCATGTCTGTCCTGGAGAACCTCTGCTCGAGGGAGGCCATGGCCAAGAAGATCGGCGGCGACGAGAAACTGCTGCGGTGGCTCATCGGCCGGGCGCAGAGCCGCGAGAGCGAGGTGAGCCAGAACAAACAGTACGCGGCGGAGATGGTGGCCATCCTGGCGCAGTCGGCGCGGGAGAACAAGGACCGCCTCGTCGAGCTGGGGGCCGTCGACACGGTGCTGCAGCTGGCGGCCGCCTACAGGAAGCGGGACCCGGACAGCTCCGGCGAGGAGGAGGAGTACATGGCGAATCTCTTCGAGATCCTCACGGCGCTGGTCGACCGGCCCGAGGGCAAGGCCAAGTTCGTCGAGGCCGAGGGCGTGGAGCTGTGCCTAATCATGCTTAAGGAGGGCGGGGCGAGCAAGCCCTGCGCGCTGCGCCTGCTCAACCACGCTACTGGCGGGAGTGGGCACGAGGACACGGTGTGCAAGCAGATTGTGGGCGCGGGCGGACTGAAGCCCACCTTCACCATGTTCATGAAGACAAACGATACGGAGGCGGTAGAACACCTCCTGGGCATATTCTTGTCGATGCTCAGGCGGCTGCCGGCCAATTCGGGGGAGCGGATCCGGACGCTGGCCAAGTTTGTGGAGAAGGACTACGGGAAGCTGGTGCGCCTGCTGAGCCTGAGGGAGGGGTACGCCGCGAGGCTGGCCAATGTCAAGCCCGAGGCCGCCTTTGCCGACGAGGACGAGGAGTACCAGCGCGCCGAGCTCCTGTCGCGGCGCCTGGACGCCGGCCTCCTCGCCCTGCAGACCATCGACCTTATCCTCGCGTGGCTGATCGCCGAGGACGACGGGGCGAGGACAAGGACAGTGGAGCTCCTCGGGAAGAGCGGGCTGGGTCTGGACACGATCAAGGCCACCATCGTGGAGCAGCTGGGGGACCTTGACCCTGAGGCAGAGGAGGATAAAGACGCGAGGGAGATGCTCAGCACACTAGCAGAGTTGCTGTAGACGATGAGGAAATCCGAGACGTGATATAATAGAATACTCCAAACAGTCTAAACCGCTCGTTCCTCCAGGTACCGAGGCGCTCCTAAAAAGGCGCAAAACTACCTTCACCGGCGCTAACAAACGAGGTATCATCTACTCTGTCAAACGAGGCGCGTAATTCGTCTTAAGCAATGGTCACCGGCGCGGGCTCCGCGTTGCGGACCGCCTGCAAAAGGTCGTTGATGGCCCCGGCCTTGCCCTCCTCCCCGGACTTCTGGAGCGCCTTCACCTCCCCCTCCGCATCCTTGAGCGCGTCCTTCTCGGCGACGGTGTTTCCCACGGCATGCTAGTCGAGAGGAAAGGGTGTAAGTGACGTTGACTCCTCCGGGAGGGCGGCGGGCTACGTGTAGGCAATGGGTGGTGCGCAGGGTGGTGCGCAGGGTGGCGCGCAGGGTGATGGGCAGGGCGTGGACGGCATACCTCGGATTCATATGTCTTGTACTTGTTCTCGGTGGCTTGACGAAACTCTGCCGACTCCTTCTTCGCCTCTTCCCTCGTCTGCCTTACGCGCTTCGTGCGGTCTGAGGTTCGTCGTCAGTATTCGGGAACGTTTCGAGCCGGTGGCGGGCTATGTCGGTTGACACGTACACTCCTTGGCTGCAGAGTCGGAGTCATATTAGCAGGTGTCTTCTCGGATGGTTACGGTTGCGGGATGCCTTACCCTTCTCAACGATCTTGGAAGCTTCCCTCTCGGCCTGCGAACAGCCAGCATATCAGTCAAGTCCTCAACCCCAGTCGCCAGCGACCCCTGAGCCGAGCGGGGAGTCCAGGGGGCAAGTATACGCACATCGAGGAGGGTCTGGATGCCCGCGGAGTGTTGGGCCGACTGTGGAGCTTTGTTAGGACGCTGGTCTCGCGGACGATGTTCGATGCGGGAGGTAGCTTCGAGTGAACTTGCCATGGTGCTGTTTCGTTCGGAACGGGTGGTTCGAGCTTCGAATAAGAGACTGGCGTACCGGCTCGGATGCTACTGGTTCCAGAAAAAAAACAAAAAGACGTAGCGATGGCGATCGAGGGGGGGTCGGGTCAGTCTTGTGGTCAGTCTTGGTGTTCCCGAGCTTCCCAGTTCGAGGTCGGATGAGGTAATCCCCCAGGCAAACACGGGAACAACATGGGGCCCAAGCTTAGCTTTGGCGGGGCAGATATGCACGAAGCGGGGATATTCCCCAACGTATGAGACCATGCAAGTTCAGGACCCACCGGAGAACGCGCTCTCACCCATAAAGTACCAAGACGCCCTCTTCTCACGATCAATGGCCTGACATTCCAGCTATCCACTGTTTCGAGGTACAAGGAACAACTCTCTCACACCGGACATCAGCCACAATGTCCCGCGCTTCTAAGATCTCCCTCGCGGCGACCTCGCTGTTCGCCCTCTCCACCATCGGCATCGTCCACTTCCAGCAAAAGGCCGAGAGATCGGTAAGTTCGGTCACGGTCGCTTCAGGCCGTCTGATGTCACTCAGCCCCTGTACCGGATGGACCATAAACAGAAAATTGAGCTTTAGACGGAAATACTGACTCACCCCTCAGGCAATGCACGAGGGCGTGATCCGCGATATGGAGCAAATACGACAGAAGAAGGAGCGCCAGCTCGACTTTGACCTGCAGAAGGCAATGGAGGCCGAGTATCTGAAGAACCAGACGGTTAAGAGCACGACGAATGACGGTGATGGTGGGGGACCAGCAGCGGCGGCGACAGCAGGGGCAGGAGGAGGGGGAGATGGAGGTGAAGGGCCGAAAGTATAGCGCTGCGCGCGCCCGGCCATAAGCTTCTTTCTCATTCTCACTCGCAAGCTCGTCGAGAAGACGGGCTTAGATTCCACCATGTATACTACCTCTCTCCTCATGTACAACAGTAGACGGCATATAGACTTCTCATCCATTCCAGGACGCATATGGTTTTGTTCGGCCGAGGAGCCGGCGACAGTTCAAAGAACATCAGGCCATTCTTTCTCCAATTGTAATTTTTATTCATGCACCGCCAGCGTCCCAGACGAAAAATACATCGCGTGTAAAAGAAACAATCACAGGACGCGCATTATAATACAATTCCAACCAGTCCCAGATATAAGACAAGGTCCGCATTTCTCGTCGACCAAAACATCCGCCGGAGAGACGGAGGCTTTGGCATTTCTGCACCCGCACTCACGTTGCCGATCCGTCTTCCTCCGAACCCCGTGCTTCAGTCTAGATATGAAGTATGCTCGTCGTGATTATTTTCCCCTAATGACACCGTAACGCCCCTACGAGGTAAAAAAAAGATCTCTGTATGATGCCGCCTCCGCCAGGAAAAGAATAAGAAGAAAGATAAGATACACCCACAACCCTCAACGGATAGTAACACCGGACCTATCCGTGAACATCCTCGCGGCAATATTCATGGACTGGAGCTCCTGGAAGAGCAGCTTCGCGGCGTACGGAATGTGGACCTGCGCAATCTTCGTCTTGTTCTTGCAGGGCCGGCACTCGAACGACTGCTTGGACAGATTTCTGCGTGGACTCGTCAGTACAAATTCACATAGTCCGAGGGGCAAACTCGACTTACGCGATGGGGGTCATCAGCCCGCAAATCTCGCAAATGTGTACGCGGAAGGCATCCGAAACCTCAAACAGCCTCTCCTTCAGGAACGACGCCGCTCCGTGCGCAATCATGCAGTCGCGCTCCATTTCTCCGAATCGGAGACCACCGTCGCGGGCACGGCCCTCGACGGGCTGCCTCGTCATGATCTGCACGGGACCACGCGCACGTGCGTGGATCTTGTCGTCGACCATGTGGCGCAGTCTCTGGTAGTACGTCGGACCGAAGAAGACCTGGGCCCGCAGCTTCCGCCCGGTGTGGCCGTTGTACATGATCTCGAACCCACGGGACTGGTAGCCCTCTGCGCGCAGCAGAGCCGAGACCGAGTCGACGGTGACGTCCGTGAAGGGCGTAGCGTCTCCTTCTAGGCCCTTGAGCGTGGCCACCTTGCTGAGGAGGCACTCGATCAAGTGGGCAATTGTCATTCGAGAAGGAATGGCGTGGGGGTTGATGATGATGTCGGGCGTGATGCCCTCCCTCGTGAACGGCATGTCCTCCTGCCGATACGTAACTCCGATGGTTCCCTTCTGACCGTGGCGAGAGGCAAACTTGTCGCCAATCTGGGGCACCTTGGTAGTCCTGACACGGACCTTGACGTATCTCATGCCGTCAGCGTTAGTGGTCATGACGACTGAGTCGACAATTCCGCTCTCGGTACTCCGCAGAGGGGTCGACGCATCCCTCTGGGTGTGCTGGGTAGTTCGCTGGCCAAGCTCCTGGCTGTCTGCGCTCAGGGGTGACGTCTTGCCAATGATGATGTCCTCGCCCGAGACACGGACTCCAGGTGCCACCATACCATCTTCGTCCAGCTTGTCATATGTACCGTGCTTGAGACGCAGTGTCTCGCTTCGGAAGGGTTTCTCGAACTTCTCTACGAGGTTGAACCCAACACGTTTTTCGCAGTCGGTGTACGACCTAAAGAAGAGACTCCTGAAGAGGCCACGGTCAATACTGCTCTGGTTCATGATGACCGAGTCTTCCTGGTTGTAACCCGAGTAACAGGCAATCGCCACAATGGCGTTCTGACCGGCGGGCAGCTCGCGGAACTTGAGATGCTCCATTGCCATTGTCGTGGCCAGAGGCTTCTGTGGGTAGTAAAGGATATTGGCCATTGTGTCCATCCTGCGGGTGTAGTTGGTGAGGAAGAAACCCATGGCCTGTTTGCCCATGGCTGATTGGTACGTGTTACGGGGGGACTATGGAAAGCAGGTTAGTCTAGTGTTATTTAGCGAGGGGAGGGGAACCGGCTCACCTGGTTGTGATCAGGGAACGGGATGATGCTGGCGCAAATGCCAAGGATCATGCTTGGATGGATCTCGCAGTGTGTGTACGTGTGAGTCGTCGGGTTCATCTTCGTCTTCAGTCGCTTGTTGGGCTCCTCGCTGATATCCTGCTCAACATCCATGCCGGCCTGCACCATGCGAAACTCGTCCAAGTCCTGCGGCGTCATGCAGATCATCGCCGTTTCCTCCTCCTCAGCATCAAGGTATTCGACAGCACCAGTTTTAACGAGCTCGTGCCACCCGATTGTCCGCTCGCTCGGCGGTAGATCGCGCTCTTCTGTCATTATGTTGACCTGTTCCTTGGTAAGGACTAGAGTTCCTTTCTTTGCCTTAATGGCTTCGTTATCCTCCCGATGAACCACAAACGCCGGCCGCATCACACGGCCGGCATCCGAGAAGATCTTGAACTCCCTGTCTCTGATATCTCGCACCAGGGACACCTCACTGGGCAACGAAATCTGCCGCCGTGCGTTGAGCATCGCAGTCACCAAGTGACCTGGATCTTGGGTGATGCCGACCCACACGCCGTTGACGAACACCTTGGTAGCGTTGGGGAATCGGAGAGGCTCGTATTCCTCCACCACTTCCATGTCCTGATCAATCATGAATTCGATGATGGGGTCCGAAGGCGTCCCCACGCTGACGAAACACATCAAGGACAAGTTCTTCACCAAGCCACAGGCCTGGCCCTCGGGCGTTTCAGCGGGGCATACCAGCCCCCAGTGAGTGTTGTGGAGTTGACGTGGTTTGGCTAGCTTGCCATCCCTGCCGATCGGCGTGTTGGTACGGCGAAGATGAGAGAGTGTGGACGAGAAAGTGTAACGGTTGAGCACCTGGGAAACACCCGCGGTGGAGCTCATGGCCTTCTTCTGGTCTCCCCAGTTACCCGTGGCGAGCGAATACTTCATGCCGTTGGTCAGTGTGTTGAGGCGGATGCCGTTGACAATCTGGAACTGCCTGTTCTGCTGGATGCACATCTTCATGTACGACGAGAGTTCCATGTTAATACGCCTTATGATGTTCCGGAACAGCTTGGCAAGAAGTGGGCCGGCGAGGTCGAGTCGCTTCTTGCCAAAATGATCACGGTCATCGACGTCTCTCCGGCCAAGGGCGCATTGAAGAAGTTTATGCACCATGTAGCCAAGGAAGAAGGCCTTCCTCGTCTCACTCCCCTCAGTCTGCGAAATATGGGGTAGGGTCTCCTTTTGGAGAATTTCCCTTGCCGTCCTGATCCTCTTATCGCGGGGAAGCGAGTGGCCTCCTTGGCCGCGCCTACCAATGTAGTCAAGAGCAACCTCGCGGTCCTGGACCACAAAGGACTCCTCGATGCATGGCTTGAGCATCTCAAGCATCTCGCTATCGTTACGGTCGTAGCAAATGTGATTCAGGATGTCTTCATCAGACACCACGCCGAGAGCACGGAATACCAGGGCGATGGGCATCTCCGCCTTAATGTAGGGGAGGGTCGTGTGGACGATAGCGCCGCCCGAGCCGCCGGCTCGCTTGTCACCCTTGGTATAGAGACGAAGTGCCAGCTGGGAGATCAGGCGAGAGCCTTTCTCCAATGCACTGCGAATCTCGGCCGTATATGCAAAGGGGCTAGGCTGCGCCTTCTTGAAGACCTGCACGATGTTGGCGGCGGAGCGCTCTTGGGCAATGAGCACCTTTTCACTGCCGTTGATGATGAAGTAGCCGCCTTGGTCGTAAGGGCATTCGTTCAGAAGGAAGAGCCCGTCTTCGGTCTCGTGTCTGAGATGGCAGAAGTCCGACTTGACCATGACCGGAAGTCTTCCAACAAACTGAATGTTCCTAGACTCGTCTTTCTCGTCTTCTGGCTCAGGGTCGACGTCCTCGTCCTCCCAGCGGATCTCGGTGGGCGGCACCTCAGTTTCGGCGTAAGCAGCCCGCTGCTCGTCGTCCATCTCGTGAAGAGGTATCTCTTCCTCCACGGCCAAGGTGATCTTCTTCGTGATGCCGATGTACAACGGGCTCGCGTACGTCAGGTTGCGGTCGCGACATTCGTACGGAAGGAGAACAGCTTCACGACCATCCGACTCCGTTATGGAGGGGCGGGACACCATGACCTTTCCAAACTTGACTTCATATCTCCGTAGCGCGTACGACCGGCCATCGTTGCTGGGAGGCGAGGGCTGGTCGAGGGTGATGTGAGAGTACTCATTGACGAGGTTTTGCACGCTCGAAGTAGTGAACTCATTGAACGAGTCAACCTGCTGCGAGGCAAGGCCTTTGTGGTCGAAGAAGGATGCTATCACGGTCCAGCAGTCCTCGGGTGTGATGTTGGTCTCCTCGAACGCATCGTAGTCGAAAGTATCGTCGTAGTCCGCCATGGTGGCTAACTTTGGCTATGGGGACGGAGGACCCAAAAAGTTGTGTCTCTTCGTGGATAGGCGGACAGTCGGACGTGAGGAGCTGAAGGCCTCGGCGCCAGAGAAAGGTTGGATTAATAATGCGAGCCTTGCCTCCGGCGAGGAAGAGGTAGCGGACTAGGTCGTCGAAGGGTTGTCGGATGGCTGAAGTCGATTAAAAGCGCGGCAGTCTGGCGAGTGCTTCCAGCGATAGGGAAGCAAGTTCTCCCTCCACCAAGTTGCCACCGCGAGGCCGCGATGGCCTTTCGAAACGGCTGGGAAATGACGCTAGAGAGCTCGTTTGGGATGGAGATGTCGAGTTTTCGCAAGTTCTCGATACGGCGGCGATGTAGAATATGGGTCCAGGATGCGGATTCGAGATGCGCCGTGTCGGTGGGGTGTGTCGGCAAAGGAATGCGTGCTCCCTTGGCTGAGCTGCGATGCACGGAATAGGTGAAGTTTTGAAAAGGCTGAGAGGTGCCGCGACGCGATTGGGTATCATTGTATCGAGGCCGTCAGCGTCGGCGCCACCCCGCCACATTAGCTGGGGCTAGACTAAGCGCTGCTTATGTCATTGCTGCCAAGGGGTACAAGTAGTGAAGTACTCCGATTGCGCGTGGGCCGGGTAATCTATCAAAAGACGCTGTCATGTATGTCCATTTTATCCATCATCCATCTAACATTATTTCGTCCCCTTGGCGAGAGACTGCAAGTCGGCCGACTGTCGAGCCCGTATCAATGTCTAAAGATGCCATATATGGGTGCCTCGGCCCCCAGGCCCCAAAGATTCACTCGCGATGTAGCAGTCACAGTATAACCAGCCTCACGCCGCGGGCATTTGGATACCCTGTCGAGCGGGAACTTGGCGGCTCTGTCACACTGAATGCCGGTCGCAGCTCCGTCGTCCTGCCGCATCTGACCGGCGAGTGGAAAGGTCGGGACGGAAATATGGGGGTGGCCACACTGCAAAGTGCATACGACGGCGTCCATGCGAAGCAGCCGATTATTACTCAGGAAGCTTGTACTATAGCTCGAACTTCGGCCTCATTCTCCATGCCTGAGCCCAGCAAGGTGTGAAGGCGAATCTACGCTTCTGTAGGTTGTAGCGGAAGCTAATATGTATGTACCGTAATAAGGGCGGTGCTTTCCGGGCCGGCGTTTGTTCGGATCATGAAGAATCAATACAAGCTTCACCGGGGGAAGCTCTGATTGGTGGTAAGCCCAACCACCTTCCAGGTTGCACCTCCCCGCGTCTGCGAAGCTGAGACTCAGGAACAACATCGTGAGCAAATTTAACGTCCGCAGCGAGAAGCAGCGCTGCTATCACGCGTAGATCGTCATTGCCCATTGCTGGCTGTATCGCACCCTCGGTCATGCATGCTCCTTCCCTAACCAATTCATGTTAGCACCCGATCCGGTGGGACCATTGTCGGCTGCTCCTCCTCGGCTACCCGCTCGCATCGCGCACCGGATCAACCTTACACAAAACATTGGCCGCCGTTCCTGGTTCACGTGGACTGGTTTGGTTGTCAGGGAGAGAAGTGCGAGAGACGCGCGAGGGAGTGGTCAGCGGGATCGTAAGGCCTAGCGTTCGAAGCCCCGGAAGCAGAGACTATGGTCGCCCCGTGGGCCTTTGCTCTAGGTACACCCTACCATGACCAAAGTATTTGACACGCTCTTCATCCCACATTAGCCGAACATCGCGAAAACTGCATCCTTAGCACCATCCTAGTCTCGCCACCCTCCGGAAAGCCGAGCTACGCCAGTCGGACCTCAATCTCGACCTCACTATGAAGGTTTCCGCCTCAATCATAATTAGCACCCTCGCTGGTGTGGTCGTTGCATCTTCTTCGACGCCCGCGCCCAGAAACTTCATATACATCGTTCCTGATGGCTATGGGACAGCTTCCCAGGCTCTTGCTCGAGATTACGTCTCTATCCAGAACAACAAGGGCACAGCCGACCGACCCAGGACCGTGCAGCTTGGTGCAGACCCACTTGTACGCCTGCTTCTCATGTCTAGTGTCGAATTGTGTGTCTCGTAGCTGACCGTACTTGTTGTCAAGGTTATCGGTTCCGTGCGCACTCAGTCGTCCGACGCCCTTATCACGGACTCGGCCGCGTCTGCAACCGCCTTTAGCTGCGGGATCAAGACTTACAACGGAGGTTCGTCCGTGGAGTAGCTCCGCACCTCGTAATTCCTGGTGCCATATGATTTGGTGTTGATATATCCTGTATAGCTATCTCCGTCGACGATGACGGCAAGCCCGTTGCGTCGGTCCTAGAGGCGGCACACCTCGGCGGCTTCAAGACGGGTCTTGTTGCAACGTCCAGAATTACCCATGCTACCCCGGCCTGTAAGCGCCGTCCCGCCATATCCGAGGTTCCCCGAGTGTTCGTAGGCATTTGAAATGGCCTTGGACTGACGAAGCTGTGTAGGTTATGCTGCCCACGTTCTCAAACGCGACTCCGAGAACGAAATCGCGGGACATGAAATCGGATATTCGCACCCGATGGGCTCTATGGTTGATCTGCTGATGGGTGGTGGCCGTCGACACTTCCTCCCTTCCTCCGATGGTGGTAAACGTAAAGATGATGTGAACCTCATTGACTGGGCCAAAGAAAAGGGCTTCACCTACGCCGCTGACAAGAAGGAGCTTACGTCTGCTCTTGACGGTGAGAAGACTGTCTCGCTGCCGTTCCTCGGTCTCTTTTCGTCCAGTCACATGTCGTATGAGCTCGACCGTGATGATGAGGAGCAGCCATCTCTCCTGGAAATGACCAGGATTGCGCTTGCTTCTCTCGAGGAGGCCAGCAGCGGAAGTGAAAAAGGCACGTCGGACGCATCCGTCATGTACTCGGTTTTCTGCGAGGATCGTCTTGTTAACGAGCAAGTGTAGGCTACTTCATCATGATCGAGGCCTCACGTATTGACCACGCCGGTCATGCCAACGACGCTGCCGGCCATATCCACGACACCATCATGTATAACAAGGTCATGTCCTACGTCAAGGAGTACATCGACGCCCACCCCGATACCCAGATGCTCTCCGCCGCCGACCACGAGTGCGGCGGCCTCACCCTCGACGACAAATACAACCCGACCATTCTCCAGAGATCCAACATCACCACCGAGGCCCTTGGCAAACGCATAAAAGCCCACGAAGGCGACAAGTCATCCTTCCTCAAGTCCGATCTCATGCCCGAGTACGGCCTCAGCGACATCTCGGACGACGACGTCAAGATGCTTCTCAAGGTTTTGAAGGACAAAGGCACGTCTGCTCTGGGTAAGGCGGCTGGCAGGCTCCTCGCTTCAGAAGCCGGTCTTCACTGGTCCACCACCGGCCACACGGCCGCCGACGTGCTTCTCTACGGTTACGCCGACAAGGCCGCCCTTGCGGACATGAGGGAAGCCGTAGGCAAGAGCAACGACAACACAGACCTGTCTGGGTACATTGAGAAGGTCCTCGGTCTCAACCTCTCAGATGCCACTGTGGCTCTTCGGGCAAACGGCTCCGACTGGGTTGGTAAGAGGGACGAGCTCCACATTATCAAGCGTACGAACAAGGCTCACGCTCACCAGCACAACTAGGCGGGGCCTCGGTGGTTCGCGTTGCTCGTGGGCAAGGCATGATGGGGCGTATGGTATTCCCTTGGTCAGTTACTTTCCTTGTATTAGTCCTACAATTGCATATAACGTAGTAGTGTGTAATGAATATGTGGCAGTAACTGTACTCGTACGGTTGCTGCCCCTGAACTAGACGACGCAGGACATAAGCGCGTCCAAAGGAGAACATGGGCCAACGTCGCCAATTTGTTCGTCGAAGACCAGAGACCGAAGTGCGCCGTGAATACTCCTCATCCCGTTCCGTAGTAAGAAAAGAGAGAGAGAGAGAGAGAGAGAGAGAGAGAGAGAGAGAGAGAGAGAGAGAGAGAAAACGCCATCACCTGCATTCGTAAGGTCATGATAGAGTTACATGTTGGAAAAAGATGTTGGAAATCAGTGGAATAAACAAGGGAAACGAAGAGGAGGGTGTTGTACAAAGAAGGTTACCCGTAATAGGGGGCCTGCTCACGCCGAGAGACGGGATACAAAGGCATCTTCTGTCCTCGCCCATCCGAGAAGCCGTTCCCAGCGGGGCCGTCCCCGAGCTCATCCCATCCCTCCTCGCGGATCCTCGGCCTCGGGTCCCAGTGGTATGCCTCAACGGGGCTAGACGGGGCATACCCCCTGCCCATCTGGCCCTCACTGCTGGCGAATGACCCCATGGACGGCGTCCTCTGTGGTCCCGCGCCCGAGGAGCTCGCGAGACTAGAGGGCGAGCGAAGGGAGTCCCCCCCGCCTCGGCGCGCCCACTGCCCCACCAGGTCGCGGATCCCCTCCTCAAGCACGAGGCATCTGAAGGCAGTGAGGTCGCGCTCCTCGTTGGGAAGGTTCCACGTCGCGGCGCCGCGGAAGGTCAGGACGTCGGAGAGGGCGCGAGGACCCCGCGTCTCGAGGAAGTCGCGATATGTGGAGACGTCCTCGTGCAGGGCCTCGTCTACGTACGGATATTCCGGGGGCTGGAGTCGTGGGAAGACGGTGGAGAAGATGACGGTCCACTGGTCTTGTGGGGGGAGGTGCGTTAGCACGCTCTGAATCTGGCGCTTCTGAGACTCTGTGACGCCAGAGGGGCGGGACAGTTGTTGGGATAGGCAGTCCGCATGCCGGATGTGGTCGTCGCGGGAGCGCTCGTCGTCGAAGAGCTCCATGCAGCGGGGGCAGTAAATTGGTATCGCATGGCACCGGGAGACGTGTTCTTTTACGTCTGGTATTGTGGGGAGGGTGTCGAAGAAGCAGTCCTTGTAGCGGAGGGGATCCTTCTTTGAGAAGGGGCAGGCGAAGGGTGGGCGCCGGCCGTGTGGCCCGCGGCGGCCTGGTGCGCCGCTGGTTTGCCAGGCTCGGAACTCTTTGAGGATCGCGGCGATGGCTATGTCTTTCATTCGGAGGAAGGGGTGGCCTTCGGGGAGGGTGGGTGTGTCGCCTGGGTGTTTGGTTGGCCACGAGCTAGGCACGTGGATGTTTGACTCGAAGACTTCTTCCGGCTCGTGGTAGTTGTCCTTGGGGCGGTAGACTTCTTGTGATGGTTCGTATCGCGGGGTTTTGACAGAGTAGCTAGCTTGACCTGAGGACAGTGGAGGACGGCGACTCGCCCCCTGACTGGGGTTATAGCCATGGGCGGGTTGTTGGGAATAGGGTGTCTTGGGAGCCCATTGCCTCGGGGACTCGGGCCAGTCTCCAGGGACAGTCGGGGCCGGGGTTCCAGTCGAGAGCCTGTGCTCCTGGGGAGGATACTGGTCGTCCGGGTGTCTCCGCTGCGGATGCGGGGTATAGTGGCCCGACTCATTCCTCACTGGGTATGCCTCCCGTTGGTGAGCGGGTGCCTGCCTGGGCGTGTCGGCGGTGGGCGCATATGAGGTGGTGTCGGGATAGGAGGGGGAATGTGGGGGCATGCCTTGGCTCCTGAACTGGCCGGTTCTCGTGTGGGGAGGAATTTGCCGTATTCTTCGATCGTCGAGAGGGGCGTCTTTTAGCGATAGGGGCTGGAGATCTGGGTACGGACTGGGAGTTATGTAGACGGGGTCCCGAGACGGATGATCGCGCGCTCTGCCATTACTAGTGCTCGGCTGTGCGGGGGGGATATGTACGGGCTGTGCTGACTGTCTCCCGTAGTTGTGATACCCGGAATTCTGATGTACGGCCATCTGGCCATCGTGCTGTGGTGCCGGCCGGTGGTTGGGAGGTGGAGGGGAACGACGCTCATCGTTGGCTGGCTGCATCCGCTGGAAACCCGGCTGATGGAATGCTTCACTAGATGAATCTGTAGGCCGGCTACCGGTGGAGGAGAGGACAATGAGGCCGTGTGGATTCTGCGGTGGAGGAGGTTGTGGGGGGTTGTGAGGCTCATCGCGAGTTGACGGCATCCTCTGGAATCCAGGTTGGTCAAACCCTTCGTGTGATGGATTAGAAGGCCGATTACCGTTTGACGAGAGCACAATGAGGCTGTGCGGGTTGTGCTGCGCAGGGGGTTGCGGTGGCTGGGGCTGGGGTGGAGATTGCGCGTATCTTGCATCCATCCCGCTGCTGTTGGCCTGGCTGCTGGGTTCGATGGACGGACTACGATTCCCTTGAGAAAGCACGATTATGCCGTGAGGGTTCTGCTGCTGCACAGGTGGGTAGTGGGGTGCGCCGACTTTGGCACGAGGTGTTTTCGGACCATGGGCATGCGTCTCCGGCGTGTCCCAGCCATTAACACGGTCAATTTGACCATGAGACGGGGGTTGATGGCCACGTGTCTGCGTAGCCCCCGGATTGCGAAATGCATTCGCGGGTGGAGCGTCCTGAGGTGAACGATTGGAGCTATCAGGAAGTCGCCGGATTTGGGGCGGCGGATCGGTGGTGGACCCCACTATCGGACCGGCGGCGCCGGTGGGTGGGGACCCGGAGATATACCACCCGGTAGTGGGTCTCCGGGCGATGCGGGAATTCGACGTCCACCCCGGATTCACGGGGTTTGCCGGCGCAACAGCGGTGGTAGTTCCGCGGATTCCGTAGTACTCGGGGCGGTCTTTGTTTCGGCGGCGGCTCGACGAACTCGCTTTGGCCTTGGACTTTTTCGGCCGAGGGTTTAGCGGGGGAGTGGGCGCGGATGGCAGTTGTGGTGGTGGTGGCTCGACGTCGTCATCGTAGGTATGGGGAGGCGGATGCTGATGCGCTTCTGGCGGGCATTGCCCGACTGGTTGGATGGGGACGGGGACTGACGACTGGAGTTCCCGAGACTCGCATGTGTGCGGGTAGCAATCTGTCGAGGTGACGGGGTCCACATTGCCCTCTGCATGAGGCGAGGCCCCACCGTGATCGCCCTTGTCGCCCGGTCCTTCGTCGTACTCCTCGACCGTAGCGCTGCGAAAGCTCGAGGATGCCATGGCGTGGCGGCTCTACTAAGCCTCGATGCCACGTATGATTGCGAGGGTGGATAGCGCGAGTCAAGCGAGGGCCAAACGAGAAGTGGGAAAGAGGAAGTGAAGTGGTGACAAAACAGACGCAAGGCGCGATTATAACACAACACACGTCCACTCAGCACTCAATCCCGAGGTAGAGAAGAAGGCTGCAGCTACCGCAGGCCGGCCATGAACCCGACGCGAACGCACCCGGCATGTAGTCTGACGGCACAATGCGTTGTCAAATCCATTGGGTGGAAGCATCGAACTCGCTGCAGGCGAGCGCGGGGGGCGGGCAGGGCGGACGTGGGGAGTGGGCAGCAGACGTTTAAGCACGCACATGCGGCTTGCATGATATCTGGTGGGGCGGATGGAGGGATGGGACCAGAAGGCTCCTGGCCGCGGCTCAGATGCCGCATTCTGGACGCCTCTGGGGGAGGTGTGGAGGGTGATGTGTCTTCCGGCGAGCAGCCAATGAGTCGTGGCAATTCAGGTTGTGGAGGCGCATTCCGCATGGCGAGAGCACCCATGGGGAAGTGATCACACGAGAGACAACATTGGTCGAGGTGCTGGCACCACTAGCTTCAGTGGTCACTCCCACCCAGTTCTCTCCTCTTGGGGGTAAGTCAACGCGAGGAAGACACCATTGTATTCCGGCGGGAGGTTAATACCTGGGAAAGCCTCGTCGTGTTTGGAGAATGGGGTCCAATCCCGCCCGCCCTGTCGCACTCACACGAGCACAGCACACCGCCGGGCCACCAGCGCCCGCCGTGCTCTAGGTTCCCGCATGTGCATACCGTAAAGCTGGGATGGCTCGAGTCGCTCAGACACGACGTCTCCCGTTTCTCGCGGGGCCGGACACGAAGAAGGGGGTAGAGGCATTAGCGTGGAGGCCTCTGGTTCTCGTGTGCCTCCGGCTTGCTGCTGACCTGTCTCTGGGCCCCTATCGACGACCTGTTTCACGGACAATAGCGTCGTACGTCCGGAAAAGCATCGCTGGCGTGGGTAGTGACTTTCAACCCATCATCGCCCACACGATGATGGAAAACCAGGGTGAATTGAGGCCGTCAGCATCGAGGTTACACAGGGTTTCGAGTTGAGGGGGTGCCACGACCGAAGAGGTTGTGCTCGCCTCTTGGAGGGCAGGAAACAGGATTGGTACATGAGAAGAAAGAGGTCGAATTCCAAAGCCTTGAGTGACCTCCAATTGGCGGGCGTGCGCGACTGACAGGAAGCCGGTATATCGTAGTATCGGTTTATTGAACGTCACGTCACATGAGGTGTTCCTGTGGCAGGCCAACCACTGGGCACACACCTCCGAGATACACCGCACGCCTTACCCGGGTTCTTTCGCCTCTGGACAATGCCCCGACTTCGATATGCCTCATCCACTGTCCTTGCCGTGTTCGGTCAGAGAAGCCGCAGAAGAGACGCCTCACGGGGACGTCCATCCGCCATTCACCATCCGAGGCGAGGCCCGAACTGCTCGCGAGACCCGGCCGTTGCGTAGAAAACAACGGGGACGCTCCAATGCGCCATACCTGGACAGGTCTTATACCAGACAGGCCATACCGTATCGAGACAGCGACAGATGCCAGCATGTTTCACGAGATGGGGCGCACAGCTAGGTGCGTTTCTTGTCTACTAGTCGAAAGGACAGCCATCCTGCCAATGTATTGGTTGTCATAAAGGTATACCTAGAATGTAAGAACAGTCTAATGTGTTATCCATAAGCCAAAATCCGCCTCATCCCGCCATATAGCGGCCAGCTACCACCACTACAGCCGAGCATTACCCCAAGGGCGCTTAGCAGGCCATCTGAGCAACAAACCCTGTTAGCCAATATCCTGCAGACTGTATCGAGTTGACCGCCCTCCGGCGGGACTGGGAAGCACTTACAACCTCGCCACCAGGGACAACGTAGCTCGAGTCTGAAAAGCTGGGGTCATAAATCTACCATCTGTTAGTTATCTATATCCCTCTGCTAAGACTGAGAAGCGGGCCGCTTACGTTGGCAGTGTAGCCGGGGTCACTCTCGGAGAAGACGCCGGGGATCTGGGCCGGCTGCTCCCACGCGTCTGCCGAGGCCGAGCTCCCGCTGATGCTCAGCTGGGCGCAGCTGATGTAGAACTGCACGCTCGTCAGTATACGATGGTCCCAGCGACCGTCGTCTCAACCGAAGGGATATGAGAGGTCAGGGTTGTCCGTACCTGGGGGATACCGGCGGGGTAGGGGTTGTGGATCGCCAGAGACTGGATCCGCAGGAGGTATTCACCGTCGGGCACACAGTCCGGAATCGTGAACGAGTACGTCTCTGATCACGTCGTCAGTATGCTTTAGCACCAGGTGCAAGAAGGGCTGTCTTACGGCTCATGTCCCAGTTCTGGCCCTCGGGACCTGTGCACGCGAGGTTAGCGACTGACGTCTTGTGGCCCTCAACTTCCTCATCGCCACGTACCCCAGTCGTAGAGCTTTCGCCAGCCGTCCGAGCCGTCATATTCCTGAACCGATCCGGGGGCCTTGGACATGAAGCTAGACCCGGTGTTAGTACCAGACGACTCCGAACCTCTTCTGATTTTGGCTCCAGCCTTACATGGAGATTGGTCCCTGATGGTACACGGCCTGAAATTGGAATGTCAGTATAGGAAAGGGGTATCGGCGTGGCGAGGGGTTACTGACCGTGTCGAGGGTGAAGATGACCTCGTCGCCGATCGAGGCGGGGATGACGTCGGTGTCGGTGCCGCTGATGGCGTCCTTGTTGCAGACGAGGTCGTCGGACGACAGATCTGAGAACCAAATGTGAGTTTATGATGGGCCCTCTCGAGTTTTTGGTAAGAGAAGTCTCGTCCACTCGCTGGTCTGGCACCCATGAATAGTCTGGAGTTGGAGGGGAGGATTAGGCTTCGTGTAAGTCATCCATCACCCTAGACCCCAAGCCTTCTTAGCTACGAGTTACCCAGACGCTCCACTACCGACTCCATTCGCACGCCGTGCTTCTCTTGAAAGTGCTCTCTCGCGGCAGCGGCACCATCTTACCTGTGACCGGGGAGTTGCCGTTCGTGTGCTCTCGGACTCCCTCGAAGATGCCGTACTCCGTGCCGCCGACAGAGACTTGCTGGAAGATGTAGTGGGCGGACGCCTCCCCCGCGACGAGGGACAGCGCGGCAGCGGCGCCGAGGAAGGACTTCATCCTGGGGATGGTGGAGTAGTGATCTTTTGGCGGTGAAAAAAGCTAACAGGCTCAGTCTCGTGTTGAGGAGTGATGGAAGGTTGGGGCGAAGTTTATGGGATGTGGTAACGGGGAGTCTTGCAGTCGCGAGATGAGGTGCCGGCCGTTCTTATGTCAACTGGAGCTCATATACGGGAAACGAACGGCTAAGACGGAGGGCAGCGCTTGCGGTGATTACCGGAATGGACGTGAGATGTAGCATGTCTCTGCGGTCAGTTCTCCCCAGATTCCAGCCAGTCCTTTGCAGAATTGGCAAAAGGACCGAGAAGGGATCGACAAGGCGGCCCGAACGCCCCTGGTTCTAGTTATCAAGGTGTCATTCTGGCAGGAACTCTCGGTGGTCGACCCCATGAGAGGCGACGGGTTCGTATTGACATTACTCTACTTCCGACCATTGCACTCAAATCCTAGGACATCTTGGATCCTAAGATCCCGGCTCATACCACACCAAAGATCAAAGGATGACGTAGGTCCTTGGAAGATATTAAGATGAGGCCTTCTCACCAATGTTAAGCGCTCCTCGTGATATCAACTGGGAACGACAATGAATGAGATATGTTAAACTGCTCTCAAGCTGGGGAACCGGGCTCTCCCCCCCCACGAACTTTTGTTCCCGACCTCGCGAGCGCAGCATTAATGAAGCTGGAGTGCGCCCGACCCACCATCGTCCACTCGCAGGAATATCAGATATTGCGGAGGCTACATGGATTCTGCTTCACATGGGGGATAATTAATCGAGTGTCATATTATTGGTGGGCAATAATTTCGCTATGACATGGCGTGGGCGGAAGACAAGAGACGGGAGAAAAGCGGATATTAATCTATGATACACCCCGGAGCAAAATATCAAGAGGGTGGAGAGAAGTGACAGCTTGAGGAACAAAAGACTTGCTTTTGGGGGAATGGCGTCTCGACGACAAAGATACTCATGTTGGGAGGAGGTGTGAGCATTGGTGGAATGTGGATTCTTGCAAAAGGAGCGTTGGTGGAAAGTCGGCTCTGACAATAAATGCCCATCATCGACGGATGTATCCGGATGAATTCGCATGACGATCACTGGCTACGTTCGGCCGTCGTCTATATCGCTTATATTGGACCCCACAGCAGCGGCTACCAGGGTCCCGGTGCCCGCCCTTCCACCCTTTTCTGGGTCTAACTGGCATTTCAAGCATGGGCAACTGGGAAATGACTGCAAACCTAGTTCCCTTGCGGAAAATGCTTGGCTGGCTTACACGAGAGGAGCTTGGGGACATCGAACCTGTAAGCGGGCTGGAATCAACAAGCTGACCCCGACATATAGAGGACTCTAGTCGCCGCTCAAAAGGGGGGCCACCGCTCTTCGTCTCGTTTATCATTTAGTGGAAGGACTCTTCTACATATAAGAGCTCTGCGCTATCCGCTCCTCGGCCTACACCCAAGGATCCTATCCCAACCCCCTATTACAGCATCATAGCGAGAATGAGGCTCACAGGCAATGGACCCCATAGGGCTGATCCAAGGCACTGGCTCTAATAGGTAAGAGTATCAGAACCTATCCATAGTTAGCTCACAAACTTCGACTTGTGAGAGTTGGTGCTGGATATACCTGGCATTTCATATCCGTTCCCCAACCAACTGTAGATATCAACAACGGTCCCTGGGTGATTTGCCTGCCACGGATCACTCCATTGGCGTGCGTTGACCCATCGTCGTTGCTAGTGGGAGATGGAGACTTACAGGATACACTCCCGGAATTCTCACCAGCTCGGGGCTCGCGGTTTTGGTACCCCCGTCACTTCAACCGCGCACACTCCATCTGCGCCCCAACGTCAGAACAGCCCCCACACGAGCGTCGTTCCAATGCGCCGAGATATGGAGAGGATTCACTTACATAGAACTGCGCACACCCGGGACTCTGCGCCCCGTGGAGCGCAATCATCTCCGCGCGGAGGAGATGCTGCCCGTCCTCGATGCACTCGGGGATGTGGATGACCTGTTCCCCCTAACCGTTGATCACCTCCTCCGTCGCCCAGACGCTGCTTTCGAGGCCCTTCTTCTGGATGTCGAACCTAGCGGCCGTACCGTCAGTCAATGCACCCCTGAATGCTCCTAGTGAAAATTTACCACCCGTCGCCAGTGCCGGGGTCGGTCGTGACGCCGGTGACCTTCTTCATCTACACGAGCACAGGGCCCTTGTGGCTCAGATCCATGACGTTCTCCGGTCCAGGTAGAAGCATGTTAGCCCGTTTCACAACCTGTGCTGGGAACGGATGAAACGAACACTCTAGGGTATGGCGCCAGATGGCCGTCACATCCGAGCCCGCTGTCACCGGGATGATCTTTCCGGACGGCGCCGTGGGGTTTGGCGAGCCGTTTCAGGCCATTACGTCGGCGGTCACATCTACCCGAGGCTAAACTAGCGCATCAGATCGAGAGAGTTACGTGGATGTTGGCTGGCGCTACCGTAGGTGGTCCCGTCGGCCTCGGGCTGGACGAAGATGGTGTGGGCTATGGCGCCAGCTGCTAGGCCAAGGGTAAATAGGAGCTTTATGGTCTCCGCGAAGTGACATTGATTCTCTTATTATTTTTAGTGCTCTCAAGAAAGACGGTTAAGTCACGACCGAGGTTCACTAGAATGGGGCTAGTGAAAGCCTCACCCGCCTGTGAAAATGACATCCTCATAACTACTCACTCTATCGTCGTCAGCTGGCCGATGGATTCCCGGCCCCATACGGCCCGCCCCGTGTGGTAATTTCCATATCGTCACGTTCCTCCTGCGAGAAATGACAAGGCAAGCGAGGACGGAGCATAGCCGTCCGGTGCCCCCTTCGGCAACGCCCAACCGAAGGGCCGCTTACGATTGGAAGTATGCATACTACTGGTGGTCCTAGGCGAAGTCAAGTAAGATGGGGCCGGGAATTGTAGACTATCGATACTGGTGCATTGAGCGGATCATATGAGCCAGACCTACCAACAGACTGCCAAGCCGGGACTCACGGAGAACGACCGGCTTTGCGCAGTCGAGAGCAGCGATGACCCTCTCATAAATTGCAGCCAATATCACAGATGTCAACAAGCCGGCACCGCCTCGTCGATGCCACCCTAAGGCCGTAAGACGGGCCGGTAAGCCGCAAGGATCGGTACCTGTCATTTTTCAAAGATGCGGGGAAAGCGAGCGTCTCTTGTAGACGGGCGGGAAGCGAATTTGACGAGCGGCTCTATACTCACGCGTGCAAGGCACGAGACGGCAAGGCACCGAGCGGGAGAGCTCGTCCACGGGCCATGTTATATAGACCAGGTGCGCGTGTTCTAATGGGCCAGTGGAAGAGGGTCGATATCAAATCGAGGCGAGGAATCAAGACGAGTCGGACTTACTCTGCCTTGACGGTCATGGCGAGGGGGGGCGTGGCTTAGGGTTGCATTCCGGCTTGGAAAGAGGCGTTATTTAGCCGTGGTGTGGTTGTGCCAGTTCCCGTGTCCCGTGGAGGTCAGTTGAAGGTGGTCCATTCTCAATCCAGGCGGGCTGTTGTTCCATGGTCATTACGGCGAGGAAGCGTGGTCAGGCAAAAAGGTGATGAATTGGGAACGTTTGATGTCGGTAAGAGTCTTGGGGACTTAGAGGTGATTTTGAGGCCGGCAGGTGGGGACCTCCTTCAAGAGACGGGGGTCTGGTCCCTAAGTGCTGTATGTATACTATTTAGGTGGGGGTCAAAACACTGCTTGGGGCAGCTGAATTCCACTATTTCCCGCATACTGGAGGCCCAGCTGAGATGTACCCTCTACATAATGCATGCCAGTGCCGACGCGTGCAGCACGTTGTTCCTCACACGGTGCACTCCGCTCGTGCTCCCGTTCTTGCACCTACGGTTTACAGACTGGCCTTCTCGGTGTATCACGCTCCATTTAAGATGAGGACGACGAGCAGCTCATGTGTCAAGGATAAGCGTCGGACACCTTGTCGTCACAACAGACTGTATGCGGCGCCCTGGAACACGCGATTGAAAGGGACTGTTTGAATACAGCCCTCTTCCTTCTTACGCGAGGCGGCTTTTCCATTTCCAAGAGCAACCAATGCCAAAGCTTCGCGAAGATGCTCGGGACCGGCCATTCCTGGCGCCACGAGTTCCATTCACTCGGGCAGTTTCCTTTGACGAGTCCGGTCTGCTGCTCAAGTCTGCTATCATCACGGTGCCGACCAACCGAGAGCGACATGTCAATGCGCCCTCGCGCCCCTCCTGCTTCCCGCGTCTCTCACCTCGACCTGCAGTCAACCTTCACCCCGACTGCACCCATTGACCTATGGGAGGTCTCTAAACCAGTTAGACGGGATGGAGAAGCGGCAAGATAAGCTCGTCTAAGCACCCCACATCCCAGTTCGGCTTGCCATCCCGCCCGCTCTGTTGGTCATGTTCCTGCATGTCAGAGCACCACTTCGGAGCCACTTCCACATTCCCATTGCGCCACCCAGCTTCTCATTTCCGGACTGTCCCAAAAGAGCTCTCTGCCTTCGCCTCGGGGCTTCAAGGGCCCCTTTCGCGTAGATGAGCGAGCCTAGATAGCCGGAGCATGCGAGGGCCGGGTGAGGAAATGTTGGGTTCGAGGCGTTCTGGCCTGCCGGCTCGTTTTAGCCGTCTTTCCCTGTAATGCCTGTGCCGCGTAGATCGTATTAAACGCGGCTCGACTTCCTCCCCTCCCCGGATCTTGTCTCGGTGTACTCCACGTCCCCTCCCCTTGACTGCTGCTTGATAGGACACAATGAAGGCTCCGCGGGCTCTCACCACAGCCCTTGCGGCGGCGTCCTTCTGTGAGTCTAACTCTTCAGATATGCCCCTGAGAAGAGCTTACGATGTGGTTTGCCTGCACTCCTTGCTAACCGTGGTAAACCTTGATAGCCCCGCTCACCCTCGCTCAAGAAGTGGCCACCGATGAGGAAACCGGCGTCGATTTCGTAACTCGGACGCAGGAGAGGTCGTCGTCGTTTACCTTTGGTATTGCGCTGCCCGAGAACGCCCTGGAGGAGCACGCCGACGAGTATATCGGCCTCTTGGTATGTACGACCTACTGTCGCTGAGCTTTTTGATACTACCTAAGGGCTTGGAGTCCGTGGGAACTACGATAGAGGAATGCTCTGGGTGGCTGCCGAGTTGACTAACTGAGCCTCTTGCAGAGATGTACTAGCTCCACAGAGGACGAGGAGGGCTGGTGCGGCGGTGAGGCGGAGAAGCCGTCGTCCGGGGAGGTAGAAGAGCCGACCCTGACCGAAGCGCCCGAAGAGGAACCCGAAGCCCCTGAGGAGACCGACGAATCGGAGGATTCTGTGCCCGAGACCAGCGGCCCGGAGGCAACTAAGCCTGAGGAGACCAACGATTCGGTAGAGCCGACCTCGACAAAGGCGGCCGAAGGGAAGTGCAAAGCCCCAGAGAAAACCGACAAGCCGGACGAGACTGAGCCCGAGGAGACCGACGACGAAGGTGAGTCAGAGTCTTCCTTCAGCCCAGATAGCTCGCTGGCACCGGCGTGGCATCCCGGGCGGCCGACCCGACCGGGCCGCCCCGTCTGGCCTCCCTAGCCCAAGTGGCCCTGGGATCGTCATAATCACCCGCAACGCCCTTGGAAGCCCGAGTTGCCCGAGCCGTCTAGGACGCTTTGGCAGGGTCCGGGGGAGCCCACCGTGTTTACTCGGCCTCCGCGACCCACTCGCACCTCCCGGTCCGAGCCGGATGAGCCTTCTGAGGCAACCTGGCCTCCCTATTCCAGCCCTACGTTTTGGCCAACGCCCTGGAAGACAGATGACCCTTCTGATACAGGGTCTGCCGCTGCAAGCGAATCACCAAAAGTAGACTGGGACACTGCAGACCCAGTAGACCCCCCCCCGAGTCCTCGGGCTTGGAGGAGCCAGTGGAGAGTGAAGCCACTGAAGAACCCGAATAGTCTATTGAAACTGAAGCATTAGAAGACCCCGTTGAAACTGACACTCCCGAAGAACTAGAAGAACCGGTTGAAACCGATACCCCTGAGCCACCTGTAGACGCAGGATGTCCGACTATCGACGAAGACGAGACCTTTGATTACATCGTCGTCGGAGCGGGCGCCGGCGGAATCCCCGTGGCCGAGCGCTTGACCCGGGCCGGCCACAAGGTGCTTCTCATTGAGAAGGGGCCCCCATCTACGGCCAGATGGGGCGGAGACATGAAGCCCGAGTGGCTGGAGAACGAGGCCCTCACATGGTTCGACGTTCCCGGCCTTTGCAACCGGATTTGGGATGACTCTACGGGCATCATTTGTACCGACATGGATCAGATCGCCGGGTGCGTCCTCGGCGGAGGGACCGCCTTGAACGCAGGTCTTTGGTGGAAGGTAAGCTAAAAGACTATGTGATGCCCTAGAATGTAAGTGCTGAGAACCTGACCAGCCCCACCCCCTTGACTGGGACGACAACTTCCCAGCCGGCTGGAAGAGCGAGGACCTAGTCGATGCTACCAACCGCGTATTCACCCGCATCCCCGGCACGACGCACCCTTCCATGGACGGCTACCTCTACCAGCGCGAGGGCTTCGACGTCCTTGCCGGCGCGCTGGACGACGCTGGATGGGAGCGTCTGAGCAACCCGAACTCCAGCCCCGACCGGAAGAACCACACCTTTGGCCACGCGGCCTTTATGTTCTCCGGCGGCGAGCGAGGCGGGCCCCTTGCGACTTACCTCGTCACCGCGAGCCAGAGCGAGAACTTTAAGCTCTGGATGAATACTGGTGTAAGGCGCCTCGTCCGCGAGGGAAGCCGCGTCACGGGCGTCGAACTGGAGTGCGGCGTCATCCTCAAGGTGCCCTCCCACGGCAGGGTCATCCTCGCTGCGGGAACTTTCGGCTCCGCAAAGCTCCTTATGCGAAGCGGCATTGGGCCCCGCGACCAGCTCGAGCTAGTAGCCGGGTCGGCGCTCGACGGCGAGACAATGATTGGCGAGGACGAGTGGATCGAGCTCCCTGTGGGTGAAAACCTCATGGACCACCTCAACACGAACGTCGTGGTCGAGCACCCGGATGTCGTGCAATATAACTACACCCAGGCGTGGTGGGATCCCATCGTCGCGGATGCGGCGATGTACCTCCAGGATAGGTCCGGCATCCTCGCGGCCGCGGCGCCTAACATTGGGCCCATGATCTGGGATGACATTGCGGTTAGCGACGGGGGGAGCCGCCAGCTGCAGTGGACGTGCAGTATGGCGGGGATCCTGGACCGTGAGCTCTTCCCTAACCAACAGGACGGCCGTTCAAAATTGAGTGCTAACCGGCCCTTGTAGACACCATCTCTATGAGCCAGTACCTCGGCCGCGGTGTCGTCTCCCGCGGCCGCATGGCCCTCACGCCGGCCTTGACGACCAGGGTCTCCGAGCTCCCGTACCTCAGGGGTGACGAGGGCGACCTCGAGGCCATCATAAAGGGCCTCGACAACATCCGCGAGGCGCTCGCTGGTGTCCCGGGTTTGAAGTTCCTGTGGCCGCCCGATAGCGTCACTTCTGCGGAATTTGTCGACCAGGTAAGTCCAGGCCGACTGCGTGGACCCCTTTCCCCCTGTGCACCTTTTTTCCCCAGCGATGGTTAACCTTAGAGATAGATGGTCGTCTCCGTGAGCCGCCGGTCTAACCACTGGCTCGGCACCAATAAGATGGGCGACGATGACGGGCGGGACGGTGGGACGGCGGTCGTGGACACCGACACGCGGGTCTACGGGACGGACAACCTCTTTGTCGTGGACGGGTCCGTATTCCCTGGTATGACGACGGGAAACCCGTCTGCCATGATTGTTATTCTCTCGGAGCATGCGGCGGATCGGATTTTGGCGCTCGAGGCCCCTGCTGCTGGGGAGTCCGAGGAAGATCCCGAGGAGGACCTCGCAGAAGATCCTGTGGATGAGCCCGCGGAGGAGCCGGAGGAGGATCTTGAAGAGGGCCCCGCGAATCAATGAACTATTGTGACCCTTTCTTCCCTTCCATCCCCTGCAGTTATGTTTTGACCCCCTATTTCGTATATACACTTGTTGGAAACCGGGACTTGTGTAAATATCATCTTCTCCTCTGGAAACCCATGCCTGCTGTCCCTTTGATCGTACATACAAAACCAAGTCCAAACCTCGTGTGTCAAAACTAACCAAACTTGAAACAAGTGGGATATAACAAGCACCGTCCAACATAAACTCCAACACCGCAAACGCGTAAAAGAAAGTACGAAGCGAAGGGAGGAAACACATGCAGGCCGCCATTCACCCCGCCTTCGTAAAGAATTTTGTAATCTTCTGGATTCCCTCCTTGTCCCGCGGCACAGGCGCCTTCGACCTGTTGCTCGTGGCGCTGAACCTGGCGTTCTTACTCGGAGACGGCGCGGGGATTTTGGAGGGTGGTTGGGCGGCTTTGTCTGCTGGTGACGCCCCTCTCTTTACGCCTGAAGATGGGGCTTCTGCCTCCTCCTTCTTGATCACACCCGACTCACCTCCCTCTTTCTTGGCCACCTCCGGAGCGTCCTCCTCCTTCTCCTTCTCAGCACCAGGGTTCGTAGAAGACACCCCCTTTCCCCCCGCATTCGCGAAGAAGTTGGCAATATTCCTCTTATTCTCCCTACTCGCAACAGGAATCACAAATGTCGGCGAGTCGTTCCCCACCTTGCCCACCTCCTTGGAGACGGGGTAGACCTCCAACGGCGCGGAGGAAGGCCGCAGGAGGTCTTGGAGATCGCGGGACCACGAGGTCCGGGAGGGGTCGAGCCAGGTGCCGACATCGGCGGCGGAGGGCTCCAAGACCGCGGGCATGCGGTCGTGGAGGAAGGCTAGTTGGGGGGTTGAGGGGACGGTTATGATGGTGTAAGTGTAAAGCTTCTCGTCCGAGTCTACACATAGTCAGACTTAACACTCCCGCTCTGTTTCAAATCTCACGGGAACCATCATATTCCGAAGGGTAAGAAAACTCACCCTCAAACCTCACGCAGTCCCACAGCCCTGCAAACAACATCGGGCCCCCATCCCTCCGCTTAACATAATGTGGCACCTTTTCCTTTGGTCCAACCTTCAACCACTCATAAAACCCGTCCGCAACAACTATACACCGCTTCCGCGCCTTCATAGAACTCCACAGCCCGCCGGTGCCGGCGAGAGATTCGGAGCGGCAGTTTATCGTCTTTGTGAGGGTGCTATAGCCTGGGTTTCTTTTGGACCAGGAGGGAATGAGGCCCCATTTCATAGCTTGGAGTTTGTAGTCTGCTTGGGCTTTCGCTTTTTCAGTGGTGACATCCGCGGATGGGGGGGATGGCTCTTTCGGGCCGGTGGGTTCCTCCGTCTGACCCGTCGCCTGAGGGGGCGCATGAGGCTCCTCGGGCCGCGCGCCGCGATCGGGCACGTCGGCGCGGTAGACGGCGCCATACTGTCCCGGCGCGAGGTTATATGACCTGCGCGGTGCGTCGGCCGCCTCATCCCCCGGCGCATCGGCCACAGGCAAGTCCCTCTCCTCGAGGTACTCGCGGACCTGTGATGGCCGCTGTTTGCGTGACGTCAGTGAGCTGTTTGTAAAGGATGTGGCGTTTGGTGAGTTTGGGTCGGGGAGGGGAGCGACGGACCATGGATAGGGCATATCTTCCACACATGGTGGTGATGGGAGATGTGTGTGGATTGTTTGATATTGAGTTGTGGGTTGATCGAGTGATGAAGGACGAGGGTAAGAAGTCATGAGATGGAATTCGAATTCACGGAGGTTGAGGTTCGGTCGTGATAAGTAATCGACGCCGATTGGACCGACATACACTCACGGGCAACAACACCAAGTATCCAAAAGGGGTTGCCATCAGACTCAACCCCTACGAACGATACCTAGGAAAATGGATCTTACAAGCACACTTACCTCACCCGACACCAGCTCCACCATGTTTCATGCTTCAATGTTTTAGTTATAAGTACATGACTACTTTTCAAAGCTGGCCCGCAAAGAGCGACCAAATCAAAGAGATCCCAACCTACGCCGCGCAGATACAAGTCGACATACAAACAACCTCCTCGCAACAGCCTACCCTACGCCGCCACCATCTTCCGCAGCCCCTTCTTCGCCCCCGCCTCCTTTGTCCACGCATCCTCAAACAGCGTCGGCTTCTCTCCGACATCCCCCTCCCTCAGCGCAAGCCTCCTGACAACCTGGAACGCCCCCGTGCCGAGCGACATAGTCTGCCCCATAATGATACACTCACTGACACCCTCAATCTTGTCGCCCTTGAGCCCGACCGCCGCGTCGAACAGGTGATCCGGCGTCTTCTCGAACGACGCGAGCTGCAGCACGCTGTCGCGCGTCTTGGACAGTCCGTGCCGCGTGATGCCGTAAACCTCGCCCTTGTACGTCATGACGTCGGCAAGAAGCTGCATGTGCCGTGGGTCGATGCTCATATCCTTCATCACCTCGGCGATCTCGTCCGCGATCGTCGTCCGCGCCGCCTCGATACCCAGCACGTCCTTGGCTTCCATGACGTTGTTCGACTTTGTCCGCGTGCCCACCACGCCCTCCGTCGTCATGCACTGCCGCAGCCCGTAGCCCTCCACCAGCACCGTGTGGATGCCGTCAGCGTCCGTCTGGATGATGGCTCGACTCGCCCCGGGGTACCCCGAGACCGCCACCGCAGGGAGCGCGCGCCTGAGGAATCCAGCCCGGAGCACCATGTCGTTAACCTCGTCGCTGGCGCTCGCCCTCGTCCTGGCCGTCTTCTTCGGCGCGTCCGCGTCCGTGCGGAGTCGGATCTGGATGCCGTCGTGGCCCGCAAGCGTAATGTCATCGAGCCCGACCTTGAGCTTCCGGTTGCTGGTGATCGCCCTGGCGATGTCCGCCGCCGTCAACCCGCTGTGCGTCGACTCGAGCGCCTCCATGTCCAGCCGGAGGATGACGCTGCCCATCTCGGGCCTGTACTCGTCCTCCACGGACCTCAGTATGTCCGAGATGAACATCTTCTCGATCCGGCCCTTGACGACCCGCGCCGCCTCGATCTGCTTGTCGTTCTCGAGCGGACACGAGATGACGGGCGTGCTGATCGCCTTGGACGCGTTGATGATTTCCTTGATACGCGGCACACCCTGCGTGATACTCATACCCGCGACACCGGCGAAATGGAACGTCTTGAGCGTCATCTGCGTGCCCGGCTCGCCAATAGACTGCGCACCTACGGCGCCAACCGCGTGTCCCGCCTCGACGCGCGCCTTCTTGTATTTCTCGAGGCATAGCTTGATGAACTGTCGGAGTGTCGACGGTGTGACCTTGGCCACCTGGTCGACCTGCTTTACACGCTGAGGATCCTGCTGTCCCAGCGCCTGCTCGTTCGGTGCGTCCTCCACAAGCCCCGCGGCCTTCCGGGTCCTCTTCAACCTTTCCGCACGCTTCTCGACATACGCCTCGACGGTGCGGAGGAAGTATCTTGCGCCCTCGTGCTCGTCGATACCACCGTCCGTCGTGTCGTTGTACGCGAGCCTCTCGTTGAGAAGATTGTACCGGGGATACCGTTTCCGCTCCTGATCCAGCATAGACGAGCAGAACTCGATAATCTGGGTCGGAAGCATCGACGGATCCGACGCCGATGCCTCGAGCGTGAGGTTCTCCGCGTGGGTCCAGGTCCTGTCGAAGTGCACAGGAACGGCCGAACCCTCCATGTCGACGGGGTCGAGTTTGTCGGCGCCAAACTGGAACTGGACAATGCCGTTGCTAGACGTGCGCACCGTGTCGTCGTATTCAGTCGACAGGTCCTCCAGAGACTTCATCAGACGCCGAGACATGTAACCCGTCTCGGCCGTCTTGACGGCCGTATCGACCAGACCTTCTCTGCCCGACATGGCGTGGAAGATGAACTCAGTGGGCACAAGACCAGAGTAGAAGCTGTTCCTGACGAAACCCTTCGAGGGCGGCTGCCTGGCGTTTTTGGGGAAATGGGGGAGACTGCGGTCCAGGAATCCGTCGGGAACACGCTGTCCTCCGATAATCTGCTGCCCGACGACCGCCACCATCTGGGCGACGTTGATGTTGGAGCCCTTGGACCCAGACTTAGCCATGACAAGCGGTGCGTTGTCGCGGCTGAGAGATTCGATACAGGCGTCACCGGCCTCCTGTCGCACCCGATTAAGAATGCCCGATATCGAATTCTCCAGCGTCTGCTCCATGGTGCATCCCGTGGCCTTTTCGAGCTTTCCCTGCTTGAACGTCTCGATGAGAGTATCGCACTCCTTGTAGGCGGCCCTGACCAGCTTCTCCTTCCTGTCGTTTAGCTGCTGTGTAGGGAAGACGTCTCCGATGCCGATGGAGAAACCACGTTCACCCAGGTACCTCGCACAGAGCCTCGCCAGACGATTCATCGCCCCAACCGCCGCGTCGGGGCCGTAGTCTCGCAGAATGACATAGAAGACGGACTCCTTCTTTCCGTCACCAACTGTCGACTTATCCATCCTGCCACACATAACTTCCGAGTTACGAATCACAAGCCAGCCATCGTTCGGGTCCATGTCGGGGCACTGGCCAGGCTTCGACGCGTACTGTCGACACTTGGCGTCCAGATTGACTAGAACGGGCGATTGCTTGTTTGGTCGCATTAAAACGTTGAAAACCTGCTTGCCCGTCCATAGCTCGCGCGGCTTTATGATGGTGGGCGGGGGCAGGTCGAGGTGCGTGTTGCCATCCAACATGTGCATACACATGTAGGTGAAGGTCCGCCGGTCGAAGAAGTGGTCCTTGCTGCTGATGAGGTACGCGGCGGTGATGAAGTCCTGGGTCGCTGCAATAATGGGTTCTCCGTTCTTGGGGGTGGCGAGGTTGTGCTTCACTCCCATGAGGTTTATCGCCTCGGCCCTCGCTTCTTCGGTTTGGGGAACGTGGATGTTCATCTCGTCGCCATCGAAATCGGCGTTGTAGGGTCCACACACACACTCGTTGAGGCGGAAAGTTCTCCAGGGCCGTACCTTCACTAGATGGCTCATGATACTAAGTTTGTGCAGTGACGGTTGGCGGTTGAATAGGACGACGTCGTCGTCGATGAGGTGACGCTCGACCACGTCGCCTATGCGGAGGGACTGAGCCGTCCGCTCCCTATCCGCCCACTTCAGGTTGACTTTGTAGCTGCCGTCCGACTCGTTCTTGAGCACGGCTTGTGCACCCGGCCAAACTTCAGTGCCGTTCTTGATACACTGCTGCAGCCTCGCCATGTTGTGGCGCTGAACCCTCTCGGGATAGGTCAAGTTCTTGGCGACTAGGATGGGCACAGCGACTTGGTCGACTCCGAGATTCGGATCCGGGGAAATGACGGTACGGCCCGAGAAATCGACTCGCTTTCCCGACAGATTACCACGGAACCTCCCCTGCTTTCCCTTTAGGCGCTGACAGAAGCCCCGCGCGTTTTTCCCAAAGCCCGGCTGTGTTAGACCCGGGATCTCGCTGTTCACGTACATGGCGATCTGCAGCTGTAGATACTCCCACTGTTCCATGATCGTCCCGACCGGGGAGCCCCGCTGGAGGGCCGATCTTATCATTCCACTGACCCAGACAATTTCGGCAAGCTTCGTGGTGATGTCGTCTTCGTTACTTGCGTTGTCCTGGGCCACCGACGGCCGAATGCAGATGGGAGGCGCGGGGAGGTACTGCCATATGAACATCTCGGGGCGCCCCTCGCCCGGGTTCAGGCCGAGGAGCTCGCAGTCGGTCGGACTGATCCTCTGGAATAGGTTAAGGACCCTCAGCGGGTTCAGATCCTCCATGGCCTTGCGGAGATGCTTATCAACTTCGGGGTTGTTGGCCTTGGCCTCGTCGAACGACTTCTCGAACTGGATCTTGCCCTCCGGGGGGATCTTCTTGGCAGCGGTGGACTTGTTGTAATACGAGAACTTGTCGTGGTACAGTTTGAGGACGCCAGACTTGCGGACGGTGCCGTTGATGGCGTTGCAGTAAGGGCAAGTCTTCACTTTGCGGCACTGCTCGTTGATCTTCTTGGCCGTCTTCTGGCGCTGGGTGTTGTCCCGATCCGGACGGCGCATTTCCTTAAGATACGCCTGGCGATCGGGTTCAACTAGGAGAACTCGAGCGCAGTCCTAGTAAACGCACGGTTAGTTTTCTGCGACGAGAAACAAACGGAGGGGCCGGGAGCACCGAAAGCGAACCTTGCAGATATCCTGGAGGATCATCATGATAAAGCGGAGGTAGCCAATATGGAAGGACGGCAGCGGAAGCCGGACATGGCCGAAGTGGCCAGTGCAGTTCTGCAGGGCTTCATGGCAAGTGCTGCAGTTGGACGACCTGCTAGATGTCCCCAGCCGAGGATCGAGGGGGCCATGGCGGTAGGGGACACGCCCGTTTTCGATGTCATAGAGTAGCCGGTCGGAGACTTCGAGGACAGCCTGGTTCGCGATGTCTTGGTTGGATCTGGGAGAAAAGAAAAACATGTTAGCTGTATGCGACAGAGGGCGGGGGGGCAGCGCCGAGGCCACTCACTGGATGCCAAACTTGAGTTCCTTGAAGCGCTTGGGCAGCTTGTCCACAAGCTGAGCCTTCACGGGCCCGCCGGAGATCGCGGTGGCCATGGTTGGCAGGCCGGAAGGAGAGTACGGCGTCGTCGTCGCTCAAGGTCAAGCAGTGGTTGCAGCGAGAGTTGTTGAATGGGGCAGTCAAGCGTAACCGCAGGCCGCTCTTTGCAAAAGTCGAGGTGGATCAAGGCATCTCCGGAAAGCAAGTCCTGGGAATCTTGGTGGTGGGAGGACTGCTGTCGCGTTTGGCGTATGCGGAACTCAGAAATTATTTTTCGAACTATGCGCGAGACGAGGCGCTGAAGGTGGGGTCGTGAGTCAAAAATGGTGAAGTCGGGGAGAACCGTCTGCAACGATGGTGGGGTCCCGGCGCTAGCGAGCCTTATTACATAATCGAGCGCGACCGCACATGGGATGACGTTGACTTCGTACTCGTTACACCACATGGTGGGGCCTGCGGATAGGCAGCCAGAGCTGTGGAGATACCACCTAATATCATGGAGCTTCCCTTTCAACAACTTCTCAAGCTCGATCTGACGTGGCCAGTACTCTAACACAGCTCCCAGCGACTAGTCGATACCTTGAGGGGCCCTGGCAGCTGGATAGAGGGCCACCTACGAAGCTTCTCTAAGCTCATTTCTGCCGTTCTTTAATGCTGAGACTGGTACATACATTCTAGGTACAAGCAGTGCCGAATTCATCTGTCCCACCTTCTCTTTGACGCATCCAGACCGCATTTCCAACCCTGAGGACGCAGACATCGCGACAACGTCCAAAAGGCGTCCCCTCCGCGCCCATTCGGCAGGGTTAGCATCGCATTAACCACACTCTCTCCCATATATGATCATTCCTGTTCTTGATCCTCTCGGTCCGGGCCCATTGCATGCTTTCGGTCGACTTATAGCCCACGAGCTCACGGCCGCTACCCGTTAACATCTACCTGAGCCGACATCGAAACACATGCGCCACTCCCGATAGGGCCATCATCACTTGGGACTTACCACCCTCCTCCGCGCTTCCCGCCTACTTCGAACTTTCCCCACGTCGGTACTAGGCCCCCCTCCACGTTGGCGCGTCTCCCGCCCCCCTGCCTGGCGCCGCTGCAGCCGCGTCTGCCACCCGCCAAGGCAGTATTACCTCGCCTCGCAGCCGCCAGTTCATGGGCCCAGCCCAGGTTCCGAACCATGGCGCAGGCTCCGGAGAAGAAGGCCGAGAAGTCCTACCTATCATCGGCCGTTGACTCTATCAACCCTTGGGCTACAGGCCGAGGGTCTACTCCAACCCAGCAAGGGCGCTCCTCGATGCCCCCGCCAACTCCTCCTCCTGTGCCTTCCGCGGACCGCCCAAAGGACCATAGCACGAACCCGCTCTATGGTATCAGCTGGGCCAGTTACCCTGAAGACTGCCCGCCATTGAACGTTCTGTGGTTCCATGCCGTCGATGTAAGCTGTCGCACTAACATACTGGGCGCCGCTACGATGTTTGAGTTGGCATAGAATAACTAATGGATGCTCGCATGCAGGTCCCGAAGCGGAAACCAAACCTGTTATCCTCAAGCATAAGCAAAAGTGCTGCCAAGGATAGCGACAAGTCCCCGCCGCCGCCCAAGAAGTTCGCTGCCTTCCAGGCGTCCGATTCGCGTGCTATCGAAGCTACCTACCAGCGTCTTCTCGAGGAGCAGGAGGAGCGCTACGCGAATTCTCCATCTGCGACGAAGCTCGCTGGCTCAGCCTCGGACTATGAAGATGCTGCTAAGAGCGACAGAGCTGTGGGTCAGGAGGAGAAGGGCATGGCCACTCCCACGCGTGTTGCGGTGAACGAGGATTTCCTGTTTGACGTTGACATCTTCGAGAGGGAGCTTGCACCGGTATACTGGCATGGCCCAGTGTATGAAGCGCGCCGCGGCACTTGGTTTTATCAAGAGGGCTCCAGCCTCCGGCCATGCGAAGAGAACCTCGCAGCCCAGCTTGAAGAAGGCTACCTGAAGACAAAGCCATGGCTGCAGCCAACTGCCCCAGCTGCCTCTGATTCTGGAGATGCTAGAGCCAGGTCCGATTCTGCGTCGGTGGCTAAGCCTGCCAAGGAAGCCGTCAAACAGGAATCTTTAGGATCTCCCGCTTCTGAAAAGCCAGCTGACAAGGCAGTTGACAAGTCAACTGGAACAGCAACGCCGCCTCCGCCGCCGCCGTCCTACCGTCTTTTTGGTACGTACATGAACAGTGTTGCGACATATCAGGACGCTTCGACGGCCTGGGTCTCCGCGGATGGCATTATCTCATGGGTCACCTCTAGCGTCTACCAACGGTTCGCTGGTGGAGGTTACATGAGCGGTGTCAAGCTCGTACGGGGATACTCTGAGCCCAAAAAGACGAAGGATTCCAAGCGACCCAAGACCCCGACGGAGAGTTCGGAGGCTGCAAAGTTGGAGGAAAAGGAGCAAAAGGCTCTCAAGAGGAAATCCGCGCCGCCAATGATGAAGGCTGAGCCCGGCGGTGCATCCGAGGGGAAGGCTGCTACGTCGGCATTTGGAAGCGATTCCAAGACGCTGGAAGAGCAGATTCGCCAGAGGCAGGAGAATGAAATCAGCGACGACTACAACGTCGGGAGTGATGAGAGCCAGGGACGCGACATCGAACACCTGGTCCTGGTAACTCACGGCATCGGCCAGCTTCTCAGCCTTCGGTAAGTCGCCCCAAATGTTTCCTCCCACGGAATTTGCCGGTCTAAACAGTGTTCTAGACTTGAAAGCATGAACTTTATCCACGACGTCAATGTCATGAGGAAGATGTTGAAGTCGGTTTACAACAGCTCCGCGGATCTAAAGGCCCTCAACGGCGAATTGGGCAGTAAAACGGGCAACTGTCGAGTGCAAGTGCTGCCCGTCTGCTGGAGGCACCATCTCGATTTCCCAAAGAAGCGGGAAACAAAGCCGGAGCGTGATCTTGGCGTTATGGCAGAGGACGAAGATGCTTGTAAGTGGATAATGCCACTGAAGCCGGACCCTCCGATTCTCTAATGCAGTAATTGCAGATCCGTCGCTTGAAGACATCACTATCGAGGGTGTCGCATTCGCCAGGTCCATTGTCTCCGACCTCGCTCTGGATGTCCTACTGTACCAAAGTGGATATCGAGAGCAGATAATGACGATTGTGCTCAAAGAAGCCAACAGAATCTATAACCTGTTCAAGGAGCGGAACCCGGAGTTCAAGGGCAAGGTCCACCTTCTGGGACACTCCCTCGGGGCTGCCATCCTATTTGACCTGCTCTGCCGGCAAAAGGAGCCGACGCAAAAGCGCTGGCAGAACCCGCTGCGAGTTTGGCCGTCTGCAGGCCGGAACTCACCCGCCCAAGACCCCGGAGAGCTGGCCTTTGACTTTGAGGTTGAGGACTTTTATTGTCTAGGGTCACCCGTTGGCCTGTTCCAGATGCTCAAGGGAAGGTAAGCGCTGCATTTCTGCTTAGATCTGAAGAACCGAACCCATTCTGTGATAGATTCCAGACATCGCTGACTCTGTCTCTCGTGTAGAACAATCTCTGCTCGCAACCTGCCAAACTCGTTGCCGTCGCAAAGCCCTCTGGACCCGGACTCCGTTGACGACCCATTCCGGCACTTGTCGGATACTTACCACGACCAGAATTTATCCCCCGTGACGGGACTCCCGTACTCCATCTCTTCGCCCCGAGTATCGCAGTTCTTCAACATCTTCCACCCTTCGGACCCAATCAGCTACCGCATAGAGCCCCTCATCGCGCCTGTCATGTCGACACTGAAGCCGCAGACCCTCCCCTACACCAAGAAGGGCATCTTCGGGAGCGTCGCACCCCAAGGCCTCTCGGGCATCGGCGCCAAGGTCGGGCAGAGCGTCAGCGGCCTGTGGTCGAGCCTCAGCGCCGGCGTCACGTCCAACCTGCTGAACCGCTCTCTCGGCCTCAGCAGCGAGGAGATGGCGCGGATCACGGCGGCGTCTGCAGAGTCGAGCCAGGAGTCCGCGGAGGAGAAGATGGCAGCGGACGCCTCGTCTCTTGGGGAGCGGACAAGCCAGCTGAAGAAGGAGCTGGCGGACCAGTCGAATCCGCCGGGGAGGACGAGCATCAGCGGCAATGACGTGACGCTGATAGATTATGACCTTGAGACGCTGTATTCCAAGTTTGAGAAGGGAAGGTCGAAGGATAAGGACCAGGAGGCGGCGGGGCCGGTGGGTGGGGAGCAGGATAGAGCGGCGCGGAAGATGCGGCTTGAGGAGGCCAAGGTGAGGGCGCTGAATCGCAATGGCCGTGTTGATTACGCCATCCAGGAGTAAGTGGTTCCCGACATGCTCACCACTCACCAGTGCCTCCTGCACGAGTTGACGAGTCTTCATGTATCTTGACTAACACTGATATCTAGGAGCGTCCTGGATTACAATCCCATCAACACCATTGCATCCCATATGGGGTACTGGTCGGACGAGGACGTCAACCACTTCGTCCTGTCGCAGTTGCTATCCAACAAGTCCAAGGCCCAGAGAAAGTGATAGAGCTCCGCCTTGTTGTTTTTGCGGGGATGAAAGGCAAGGAAAGGCAGTCATGCGCTTCCTTTCGGACTGCATGACGGCATATTCTCCTACAGTGGCGAATAGAAGGCGCTGGGTATCAATAGATCTTATAGAATCCGGGCTTCTAAGCCCGGAAACTTCCTTTCTTTTCATATTTCCATCATTTGTGGCACGTGGAGTTGATACGCTTAGCTAGGGGGCGTCAACACGCCCGCCTCCCGAAGATGCGCAAACACCCCCGTCTTCTGCGCAAGCGCCTCCGCCGTGTCGCCGTTCTCATCCCGCAGACCGCGGACATCCTCCGCGCCCTCCACCTGCATCCTCTCCAGCCCCACCGCCTCCGCCAACGCCCTCAGTTCATCGGGGAACGCCCCCTCCGGAATCACGGACGCGATCCACAAAAGAAGCCACACGAAACCCTCCTGGCTCGCCTCGACGGCGAGGTGCAGCGCCGACCTCGACTCCGCGAGCGGGTCGCGGTAGAGCACGAGGCTGGGCAGGGATTCGGGATCCTCCTCCTCCGCGGCGTGCAGAAGCTCGACGGCGCCGTAAACGTCGCCCTCCGTAGCCATGATGTGCAGGGCGCGAGCGGGGCGGGCGTGCGGGTTCGCGGCGAGGTAGGACTCTTCCGTTAGGACGGGAAGGATGTCGAGGGCGGGCTCGGTGCCGCCTTCGCTTGTATAGGTTGTTAGGATGGGCTGGGTGGTGGATGAAGAGGAGGAGGAAGCGGGGGTTAGGGGGTTGGTGCAAGAGGGGCAAGTTAGGGAGGATAGAATTTCGGTTGCTTTGGAGATGAGGCATTCCCTGGGGTGTGTTAGTCGTGTTCTCTTCAGAGGAGCTGGGATTGGGAGTTGGAGGGTGGCTGATGGGCTTTTCAAGATAGCTCCCGGGGGAGGGGGGGGGGGGGGVGGGCGGGACGTACCAGTGGAAGTGGCAGCCGCACGGCAGGGCGAGGTCATCGGGGACCTTTTCCTCCTCGACATCGTCTTCCTCGACGTTGAGGAAGAGGGGGTCCTCGCAGAGCTTGCAGGCGGACATTGCGTCTCTTATGCGCTTTGTTCGCTTCTCGGTAGTTTTTTATTATTATTGGAAAATGGGAGGGGCAGGAGGCCTGGTTTGCGAAGGGAAGTCTGGCGAGAGAGTCCTCTGAAGCTTGCGCGTAGTTTGGTAAAGTGATCGTCTGGAAAGGTGGTGAGCTTTTGCGTCGGTGTCCGTCGGGAGCTGGTCGAAAAAGACGGAAAAATAAGTTGCTTAATGGAGGGGCAACGGGCATGCAGTTAGCATGCCAGGTACCTCCACTCGACATCAGTATGACGCGGTACCTCCCCCCTTAATGGAGGGGTAAGTGGGTCCCTAGCGTAGCTCAGTAGACGAGACTGGCGGCGGCATCTTTTGAGACCATCAAGAGCAGCACCGAGGACTCAGACCCCAAGAGGGCCGGACACATGCAACAACCTCCATAACGTTGTGACTCTATGTATGAAAAATGAATGCCCCGTGTACCTCGGAAAGTGAAACAAAAAAGCCCGGGTCCACCGCAATGCTCTGATTTATCCCATCTATTACGCCAAGCGGCATGCACTTCCAAACATCTCTCTCCCGAGATATCCTTCTCATTTCCCCCTTGCACTTCGTCCCCCTCTTTTTCTTTAACCCCTCCCCTTTGCCCCAACCCTGTTTTACCTACCTTTCCCTTTCATAACGCATGCTCCTCCTGCTCCCCTGGCTTCAGCGACACCAAAAAGTCGCGGCTGAGCTCGAAGCTAAGCCAGCTCGACGCCATGCTCGGCGCCACCTTTAGCAGGTTGGGGATGATTCCTTTGTACAGGCCCGCGATGCCCTCCTGCCTGACGATGACCTTTACGGCGTCGCCGATGGACTTGTACTGGTAGCCCATGCCGGACATGGTGTTGATCTGGAATCTCCGGCGGAGGACGTCGCTGGGACGTGTTAGCGGGGGCTCTGGGAAGACTTGGCGGCGGCGGCGGCGGCGGCGGTGGTGGTTGGGTTTGGTGGACGTGGTGTGGACCTACAAGGGGTATGTGCACGTCTGCGCGACGGCGCCCGAGACGGCGCCGGCGAGCAGCTTCCTCGTGGCGCTGGGGTTGGCCTCCCCATCGGGCGTCAGGTACGTCCGCACAAACTCGTACGTCATAAAGTTGAGGCCGACCTGCGCGCAATCAGTCAGTCAGTCCAGCCCTCAACAAAACCCTCCTCATTGACCCTCCAGCACCCTAGCGCGAAGACTCACGTAGGGAGCGACACCCGCCACCGTGGGGATCATGCCGCGGTACAGCGCCGCGAACCCGCCCTCCGTCCTGTACATGCGCATCAGGGTGGCCCACATGCCGGGGAGCTCCTTGGGGCGCTCGCCGAGCTCGGCAAAGGAGGCGGACTGGATCGAGAGGCGCGTGCGCACGATGTCGAGGGGGTAGGTGAAGGCGACGGAGGTGACGCCTGCGATGCCGCCGCAGACGAGGCGGGTGAAGGGCGTCAGCTCCGTGCCAAGCCACGGCTCGAAGACGTTCTGCGGAGGCGGAAGTTAGCACCGGCCCTCAACGGGGGACACTTGCGCGGAAGCACTGCTACCCCCGCAGCTCCAGCTCCCCGCCCGGAAAAGAGAAGGGAACATGGCCACGTACCCTCCTATAAAAGTTGTAACTCCCAAACTGCACAGCCGAATACGGCACGATCCGTATACAATTCGTCCCGTTTCCCCTCATGAACCCCCTCCACCCCTCCTCCCTCCACATCTTGCCCAGCGCCTGCCCCACGGACAGCTTGTACGCGTCGCGTCCCGCGCTCTGCACCTGGAACAGGATCTTGAGGCGCTCGAGCGGCGAGACGACGGTGCGCGAGACAGCGCCCGCCACACCGCCGGCGCAGAAGGCGGCGGTGACGGGCTGGGAGAGCTGGTCTTTTGCGAGGACGAGGGCCTGGTTTGGGCGGAGGGCGGGTTCCGGTGGGCCCGGAGGCGGCTAGGGTGGGACATTAGCTTTGCATCCGAGGTGTAAAAGCTGTGGTCTCTAGGTAGGAGGGAGGTTTGCTCACAAGTGCCGTCATCTTGTGTGATTCACGCGGCAGAGCCACGTCGGACTACTTCGGCTTTGTCCCAACTACAGCCCCAAACCAGCGCGTATCCTCAGTATGTATCCTTAGAACAGCCCGGGGCTTTCTCCTCCTAGATCAAAAACTGTCGGGTGGCTTGAAGGTCGCTGCTATATCGCGATCGCTCGTCGGAGTGTGGGTCGCGGGGAACAATGGTTCATGTCGAGCCGGTCGACCCGTTCTCTCGTTCGTCTCGACGTGTCGTGCGCGGTGGTCGTCGGTGGTATAGAAAGAGCCCGCAGGCCAGTCTCCTAAAGAAACCCTAGTCCCTCACGGGAGCGTGCTGAGTTCGTGCAAAGGTGGGTTTCTAGGCGATCCTTGTCGCGTGCGAGCGGGAGCCGGCAAATGAGGTAAACCCACGGGGTCTTTTCTTCCGAACGAGTTTGTCGTTATATGCGGTAAAAAGAACTCTCACTCAGCCTCGCAAGACCAAACTCCGAAAAAGAAGCAGCTTTTCGCCGAGAGTGCTCAAGGTACTCAGTAGGAGGTTAGGTTAGGTTTGCGGCCGCGGGCTGCGAAGCCAGCTCGGGGAGCCGGGTAGGCGGGTAGCGTTAAGTGTGGGGAACGGGATCTTTCTTTTTGCGATGTTAATTCGGAAACGCTCACGCGGAGAGTAGACGAGGCTTTAGCGCGGGCTTTTCGGGGGTCGTATGCCAGATGACCCGAGCTGGACCCACGCTGTTCTGGCCAATTATTAGAGCCCGGGGGCCGTCAAGAGCCGCAATGTCCCGGGAACTTGGGCGGAAGTGAGTAAAAAAAAAAGGGAATCTAATTAACGGCACGGAAATAGGATCTTCGTTGGAGATTTTTTCTGCATCACACTGGTCTTCGCCTTCGCCTCCCTAGCTATGTACTTGTACGAGGTAGGTAGGAATAGGAGGTGGAGGCGAAACTGGCATCAAACGGGATTTCCCGAAACCTCCAGTGTCTGCATAATCGTCATTCTCCTTTTCCCGCGCGGAATTATTAGGCGGGTTGAGAAGCCGAGGATAAGCAGGGCATTGTCGGGGGTTTGCACGTAAAGAAGCCCCGTGTCCGGCCTAAGCCGAGCTGAGCTGGCTCACGAGACCACCGGGCACGAGGCCACAGTACCAGCTGACGCTACTTACTGTCCCCGCGTTTCCTCCAACCCCGGGCTCCGGCTTCACCCTCAGCTGCGCTTGCATCCCCGGCACGAGGCCCGCGAGGCTTGCAAGACGTCTCATGCGACATGTCGCTTTTTCAGCCTGGGGGCCTGGTCTGCCAATCCGGGGCCTCGGTTTCAGGGGCGGTTGACGCCCGTCTCCCGGGGTAGTAGCCGCAACCCTTTCGCGTATCGTGAACTCGTCCTATTGGCGACTGTGACTTTGGGGAGCCGCCCATGGAGACTCCAGGCATTACACATATAGACATCGCAGACGAACCACACGGGAGCACGTTCACGCGATAGCCCCGGCACGTACAGTAGACGCCATAATTCAATTTGTCTATAACAAACTATCTACAAAGAACCTCCCGAAGCCACAACGGCATATAGATAAGTAATGCGAGTCAGGGGAATCGAGACATCAAGGTCCTCTTGCGTCCTTGAAAAAAAAAAGAAGCCGATGACTCCACGGGTGCAGTCCTCTTCTTTCGTTACCGGCCCTGCGTCGACAGATTCCATCCCTTTTCTGATGAGAAATCCACACGAGGGAAATCAACCCCGCCACCGTAAGAGAATAAAAGAGACAGCACCTAGAGACGCCCAATCAAGTCAAACTAAAAGGTTTGCTTCAAACGTACACGAATGTCAAGATGTTTACTGCATCCCCGGGAATACAACCCCGTCTCCGAGGTCCCAGGGCGTGGGGAAAACACCTTCGAAACAACTAGCCTCCAGTGCGCTTGGTTGGCGGCACATCGACGGGACAGCCCGCTTACATTTACTCGGCCACGTCGAGATCATCGTGGGGAGGAGGACTGTCGATGGCTGAAAAGACGGTCAGTATAAGATCGCTGTCAGATGGAGGCGGGTAAAGTCCATACGCTTCCGGTCATCGCCGTTAGCACCGTTCTCACGGCGGTCACGGTCATCCCTATCAACGTCCTTCATGTCCCTGTCGCTGCACCGTTTTGTCAGTCAACCTGCGCATTGTCACGGCCCGCCCTGGCCGGGGGTATCGAAACATACCGCATATCCGGGCTGCGGCTCCGCTCGCGGTCGCGGTCACGTCGCTCACGGTCGTAGTCCCGCTCACGGTCATAGTCCCGGTCGCGGTCACGACGCTCGTCCGGATCGCGGTCACGACGCTCGTCCGGATCGCGGTCACGGCGCTCGTCCGGATCGCGGTCACGGCGCTCATCCTTGCGCGGAGAGTAGTCGCGGCCGCCGCGACGAGGAGAGGGAGACCGGCCACGCGGGGGGGATCGGCGAAGGCGGCGGTCGCGGTCGCGACCAGAGTCGAAGCGCCACGACGCAGAAGGAGGGGTGCGAGCCCACTGCCACACTGTTAGCGAGAGCACACAGTAAAATCAGCACAAATAGCTCACCTCGATCTTCAGCATGTCGTCGCGGCCCATCCGCTTGTTGTGCATCTCATGGTACGCATCGTCGGCGTCGCGACGGTCCTCGTACTCCACGAAGGCGAACCTGTGTCGGTTAGGAACATGTAGACCGCGGGGCAGCGCACGCCAGCTTGACTTACAGTCTGCTAGAAGCCGATCGTGGGGCGGGGATGTCGCAACGGACCAGGCGCCCGTATCTAGAAGGGTCAGCAACGTCAGCAAAGCGCCCGCCGAATAGAGAAGCGAAACCGATGAGTCGAGGTGGCCCTGCACTTAGCAGGTACTTGTCCTAACCACGCGTAGCGAAGCATGTGCGCCATGCCAGAGCCCGCGGCTCAGTATCCGCCGGGAGGAACGGTTTGTAGGACACTCGAGCTCGACAACGACGACGGCGGCGGACCGGTGGACGACGACGAGAAAACGACGAGACGGCGGTAAGAGAGGTAGGTGCGGTGGTGGATGACGAGGTAGGGGTGGGAGACGGGTGTTTTTGGGGAGGGCGGAACGGCGGCAGCGGAGGCGAGTAGGCTGAGTATTTGCCGTCGAAGAACGAGCACGATGCGGGCGGACGACGGTTGGGGAGGTAGGATCGCGAGGTTTCCGAAGGGGGAGGATTCCGCCGTCACGATGGGGGTATCGGCGCGTAGACATACCGTTCGAACTCGTAGGCGAGGTCGCGGGCTCGGGTGCCGTGGCTGAAGCCCGTCACGTACAGCGTGGTTCCACCGCGAGACATGTTGGCGATGCTGCGGTTGTCGTTTGATGGGTGAGGCGAAAAAAAAAGAGAAAAAGGGTAGAGAGTGGAATATCCCCTTGCCAGCCGGGTTGATATCCGCTCTTATGAGTAATCCTGAGAAAGAGTCTCGGTTGACGGAGCAGCCCCTGTCAACTCGGAAGGTTCAGCGATGGAGAAGGTGGCAGATGAGACGGTGACGCCAGACCTGAGATGGCGAAGTGAATCGGAGTCGTGCTAGGATATCACCCGGTTGGCGACGTGAAGCAGGAAAAGCCAGCCTTCCGCCTTCTCTGTGCGTTACGTAATAGTGCCATTTCTGAGACAGCGTTCCTTGCGCCTGCCGCCGCGGCCAATGACGCGCGCTCGGTCACGTGGGCGGCCCGGAGTGCCGAATGGCCAGCGCCAGTGCCGTGGGTTTCTCTGGCTCGCGACCAGACGTCGCCACAATTGCGCTCCACCTGCGTCCCCACCATGGTCTCCAAGCGTCCCAGCTTGGCACCGGTGACGTCGGCGGAGCCTACTGTAGGCACATGAGTCGCATTCTTCGGATTCGAGCTTCTTCCAACGCCAAAGCTCCGAGAGTCATCAGGATATCGCCTCCTGGTGGCGCTCTTCTCCGCCCGCCAATGCGCCCAGGCACAAGCTTACCACGGAATGTTCGGGACGTGGAGAAGAGAACGAGACCGGAAGGCTCGGCGCCTCAAGTAGATTCTCTATATACACGCGACTCCGCATATTCCACCCTGTTTACTCCTGCTGATCCACCCTGTATTAGCATTTCTTCTTCGAGGTAGCTGAAGCTACATTTCCTCCTCACTAACCTGCAGACATCTGTCCCTTTACACATAGTGCTGTCTAGTGGACCCTCCTTTCTTACTCTTTTCCGCGGCTCGAGTAACGCAATTGCCGACCCTCAGCCCTACGGACATGCACGCAAGTGACACGAGCCAACCTTCTCCGCTGGAAGCCCCGGGCGCCGCCTCGTCGTCGGATGCCATCTCAACCGCCTCGGGGCCCAACTGGTCCCCCACGCCCTCAGAGATAGCTATTCATAAGGCCCCCGCCGACCCCGTTGAGAAGCACAAGGAGACCAGGCGGGGTAAGAATGGGAAGGCCGACCAGAGGCCGAGGGGCCGGTTCCGGGACCTGGTCTTCACCCGTAACTTCTCCGCCTTTGATCGCATGAACGAGGCGGCCGCCAACAGCCCCTTCCACGGCTTCTTCACGCTGAGCTGGCTGGCGCTGTCGCTGTTCATGCTAAAGACGGCGGGTGAGAACTGGAGGGTGCACGGGAGTCCCCTAGGGACCAATGATATCATGAAAGAGACATTCTCTCGTGATGGTAAGCAGTGTCACCTGGCTACTGTTGCTTCAAGCTTAGCACCGTTACTTCGTGATCTTTATGGCCTTCTTGTATAAAGTCTAGAAGCTCACCTATGCCCCCCTAGTTTTCGTCCTCCTGATATCTGACGGGTTGATATGCGCCCTCACATCCGTATCCTGGCTGCTCCAAAAGGTCATAATACTTGGATACCTAGACTGGGACACAACAGGATGGCTACTCCAAAGCGTAAGGCAGAGTACCCCCCTTCTCCTCATCATCCAATGGAAACTAACTTATGGGCACTTCAGTTCTGGCAGCTCGTATTCATCTGCGGCGTAGTAGGGCTGACCATCGCCCGGCACTGGCCCTGGACGCACACCGTCTTCTTCGTACTCCATGGCCTCGTCCTCCTCATGAAGCAGCACTCCTACGCCTTCTATAACGGCCATCTCTCGACCCTGCACAAGGAGCGGACGCTCCTCGTCTCCACCCTCGGCAAGCTGCACGGACGAAACGACGCCGACACCACCGGATTCACCACGTCCGTCTCACGTCGGTCAATAAGCCACTCGCGCCGCGGCTCCACGACCCGCTCCAGGCAGCCGGTGCAGCAGCCCTCGCTGGACGAGGTTGCCGAGGCCGACACCGACGAGCCGGGGATCGAGAAGGTAGTCACAGAGATTGGGTCCGACGCCCCCATTGCGGCGGAAGACGTCCCGCTGTACGACATGGTGCTCGAGGACGAGATCAATTTCCACACCGAGGAGCTAGTGCGGAACACTACGGCGCCGGAGCGAGCGTACCCTCATAACCTTAACTTTGCGAATTTCGCAGAGTACCTCGTGCTGCCGACGGTTGTTTACGAGCTCGAGTACCCTCGTACTGAGTCGGTTAACTTTTACTATGTTGGCGAGAAGGTGGCTGCCACTATCGGGATTCTCTTCGTCATGAACTTGCTCTCTCAGACCTTTATCTGTAAGCCCAACCCTTACTGAAACCATTGAAATGTACTTTATATGGGGCGAGACTGACGCCTTGGCTAGATCCGGTTGTTATGAGGGCTGTGTCATTGAAGGAAATGGGCGTCCCACTCTCGGATCGCCTGCGGGAGTTCCCCTGGATGCTCAGCGATCTCATCTTTCCGTTCATGGGGGAGTACCTCGTAAGTTTTTCCGGGAGACCCTCCTGCTCACGGCGGGACAACGCTGACGATTTGTCCCAGCTCACCTGGTACCTCATCTGGGAGACAATCCTCAACACCCTCGCCGAGTTGACGCGCTTCGCCGATAGAAACTTCTACGGCCCGTGGTGGAACAGCGGTACGCTCCCTTCACAACCGATCCTATTATGCAGACTAACATCACTCAGTATCCTGGGACCAATACGCGCGAGATTGGAACAAGTACGTAAGCCCCATCTCCTCACCAGCCGCGCTCTCCTTCGAACGCCCTCTAACCGAACGAGCAGGCCCGTCCACAACTTCCTCTTGCGGCACGTCTACCACAGCTCTATCTCGTTCATGAAGGTGGACAAGTACACCGCCACGCTCATCACCTTCTTCCTTTCGGCCTGCATTCACGAGTTGATCATGTGGTGTTTGTTCAAGAAGCTGCGGGGCTATCTGCTCATGCTGCAAATGTGCCAGCTGCCGGTATGTCCTCCCCCCTTCCCTTTGGTCACGCATTTCCTCAGTCTTCCTGCGTCTCCTGCAAATTCACGCCTGGACCCCCTCCTCCCTCCACTACTCCTTTCCTCCTATACTCCCCACCACCACAAGTCACAATTCCCGTACGGAGACCATCGGAAGAGCCAGGGTTAACACACCACAGCTCGTCCGCCTAAGCCGCACCCGCTTCCTCCGCGACCGCAAGGTCCTCGGCAACGTCACCTTTTGGATCGGACTCTTCACGGGGCCGAGCGTCCTCTGCAGCCTCTACCTCATTATATAAGCCCTCGGACACAGGCGAGTTTCCTGTGCCTGACAGGTTTATATGCGGAGATCTCTCTATCTTGGTTCGCGATATGTTCGAAAATTGACAATGGATAACGGAGTCTGGGTCTGCGATTATACCAGGGAAGACGGAAAGGAAGTGGATGACCGTATGCCACGATGTAGCCACTTCAAACACAGGATTTATTGGGTTGGATTCAATAAACATAGCTGCCTATACACCATCAAGAAAGCAGCCCGGGACAACTTTTAACCACACGAACAACCTTCGTCTCGCCCCATCCCATTCTCACCTTCCCGTCATGTCATGCTCACTTACTGCATCGTGTCATACGTTGCCATGAGCGAGCCTATACAATGTTAGCCAGCTGTATCCTCAAAACACGTCCACGCACGCCAACATACCTATGAACGTAGTCACCAGCCGGCTCCGAATTTGGCAGATGTCCTCCGGAACAAGCCAGATCGTCGCACCCAGCTTCCGCGCAATACTGATACTCAGTTTCGCATTCAGGTACGCGTCCTCATCCGTCTGGCCCGGCGTCACGAGGTCGTAGTCCACGTAGCTGCTCTTCATCCCGCTCAGTACGTCGAGGAGGAAGATACCTGTCCCGATGGCCGGGTCCTTGAGCGAGCGGATCTGCGAGTTCCGGCCGCCCTTCCTCGACATGTCGTTGGCCCACCGCACCATCTCCATGTCGGTGATCTCGCGCTTGCCGAGGCGCTGCGCGAGGGCCGACAGCGTCACCGTGATGTCCTTGCGCATTAGCTGCCAGACGAGGCCCAGCGTCAGCGTCTTCTGCCCGTCCGTGATGTCGGCACCCTGGATCCCCACGAGCGAGAAGCCGTTCTGCTTCCCGAGCTCGATGGCGTAGTTGGTGTTCTCGACGGCCTTGAACTTCATCACCTCGCCCCCGTGCGCAGGGCGCTTGTTGACGTGGCGCCAGTTCACCGAGCCCTTGATGACCTTGTCGTAGGCCTGTAATAGGATGGTGCCGTCCCGCAGGTCGTCGAAGAAGGACTGCACGTTGGGCTGCACGTCCAGACTGTTGAGCCACAGCGTGAAGACGCGGGCTTCCCGCTCGCCCTCGGCGTCAAAGTCCTCCACCTCGAGCTTCTCCTCTTCGGTGATCGGATCAAGTGCGGGGTGGGTGTTGAACAGGTTGGCGACGAAGGCAAGGTTGAGCTTGGGGTTTCCGGCGACGAGAGACGTGGGAGTCAAGAACTTTCGGCAGCCAAGGCGGTCGGCGTTGTCAAGCACGGCCTCGGCCCGCTGGAGAAGATCCTGGATTTGCAGAGGACCCCGGTTGACCCCGTATTCCGATCCAATCTGCGCAAGAAGAACGGTATAGTTCTCTCCGTCTTTGACGTCGGACGAGAAGTTGCTCACCCTGTTAGTCACCACAAGTTAGCAGGCGAGGTTGTAGCGACTGGGAAGCAGGAGTAGACTCAGAAACTTACCTCCTGGACCAGCCGGCGGCCTTGAGGTGGTAGTTGAACCAGCGCAGGAGAATCTGCTCAGGCGGCAGGCGGAGGAACTGCTCAAGGGTCTCGTCCTCCTCCAGCAGACGGTAGAGCTCCGGGTGAAGCTTAATGTCGATCTTGCCAAGGAGACCACGGCGAATGACCTGCCAAATAAGGCCAAGGATAAGATGCTCCCTCACTTCGATAATGTCCCCGCTGCCGATGTTGACCACGGAGCAGCCAATACCCTTGGAGGACTCGATCACGATGTTGTTGTTCTCCGTCATCTGGAAGTGGTTGAGGTTCTTGGTCTTCCTCCCTGGGACATTGAGAACTCGCTCGTCGATGGTGTCGGGAACGCTGTCGTTGATGAGCTTCGCTAGGACTAGACCGTCCTTGCACTCGTCGAACATCTCAAAGGTGTCGGTAGGGAAAGGGAGACGGCTCCCAATATCGGGATCGCCCGCTAGGACAGCATTGATGTGGCGGGTGAATTCGGTTCGCTCGTCTTCGTTGATTGTGTGCGTAATGTTCGCGCTGGACCCTTGGACCTGGATCCTGCCACCACCGGCGCCGCTCGTACTACGGGCATGGCCACCGGTACGTTCGGCAACGATACCAGGTGTTTGGGCAGGAGTCCCGGACATACGCTTTTGCGCAGGCGAAGACACGCGAAGTTTTGATATAAGCTAGAAACCGGAGAATTGATCCGCCTGTCAGCTACGGGTAACCGAAGAGAAGCGGCGAGCTAGGGACGATGGGCCGGCCTCGGTTCCTACTCACCCCGACATAATCTTCAAGCTCGACTCGCCGTGAAGAGTCAAGCTCGACCTCCTTCAGCGCCTGCCTGACGACATCGTATGGTTGACGCTCGCTCTGCTGGGTAGCCTTGATTGCCGTGGCCTCGTCGAGGTACCCCTTATCGTCGACATCGAGTTTCTGGAAGGCATCCGACAGGGAGAAGATCTCGTTCTGCGGGAGCTCCGGGAACTTCCTAGGCGTCAGGGTCAGTAGCTATGATTGGGAATTTCCACCTTGCGGGCGTCGTTTTCCGGGAAGAATGCGGGGGCGGCAGTTTATGCGCGCACCTTTGGAGCTTGAGGACGTTCATGGCGGGGTAGTTGCGCGGGGGGGTTGGTGGGAGCTTTGAGTGGGGTTGGTCGGCGAAGGAAAAAGCAATAGCTTCTGCTCGATGCTCAATCGACGGGCTGGATATGGGGAAGAGCAGCCTCTCTTGTCGTTGGGCTGCTAGATGGGTGCCTAGTTTATGGGTGCCTGGATGACGTTGACGATTTCGGCGGGGAGTTGTCGGAAGTTCGTGATGTAAGCTTGGCACGCCGCTTCCCTGTTCCGCCAAGTTCCGTCACGTGTTGAATACGTTAAATACGGATAGTTCAATGTAATCCCATTCGCTAGCTGTCGATCCACTGCAGTGCGGGTGCGACGAAATTGTTCCCCGCCTTTCGACCTGGATTGTCCCCACATGATCTCGACTCACCGAGGGCATCCCTGGAGTTGTACTTGTATGCAAGAACAAACAATTCTTCTCGGCGATTGCCGCACAAGTAAAACTTTCCAGGTCCTCTCAATGGAAGGCCAAACTTGTCAATTTGCAATGTGCTTAACCTCATATTTTGCTTCGACTGGGAGGTAGTATAGCCGAGTGAAAGTAGAGCTCTTGTGTTAAACATTTGCTGTCTCTCTGAATAAGAGGACTCAAAATTCATATGCCTGCCTCAAGCGTCTAGCCGGGAACATGGCAGGATGTGTTTGAGTTATCCAGCTTCGAGGTTCATAATGTCCGGGTCTTGAAGGACCAGTCGGGTCTTCCGTCATTAGGTAATCGCGGGCCTGACAAATATGAACAGTTGATAGCACTTGTCGGGGCCGTCAAAATTTTGCTTGAACAAATGCCCTAATCTTCACCGCACGGACCACGCACTACTGCCAATTCCACCATTGACTTGGGAATTTTTTCTCCCCTCCCGATTCCGATATCCTTTCTCGACATCCACGACAACCACGACAACCCATCGACAACCACCCAGCCCCCGACCGCGGCACCGTCACGATGGGTACGTAGGAGAATTTGTTTTTTTCGAGGCCTTTGTATGCGAGTGGGAGAAGGGAACGGCTCTCACCGGCCTTCCCTTCCTCTGCGACGCAGGCGCCGCCGGAACATCATCTTGGCTTCGGAGAATATCTTCAATGGGAGAGGTGAGGTGCTGGGGCCCCGTGAGGGTCTCTCCGTGCCTCTCCTACTGGAGATCTCCGAAGACCTTGGTTCCGTGCCTGAGCTGCCGCACTTGAGCATGCTTGAACTCCGGGCTGACGAAAATGCGTTTTCTTAGCTATTGATCTCGACCGTCACCACGTGCGCAGCACGCACCGCAAGGCGCCCAAGAGCGACAATGTCTACCTCAAGCTCCTTGTGAAGCTTTACCGCTTCCTTGCCCGTAAGTTCAAAACGACGAGCCCTTGCCCAGTGACTTGTTTGCGGTGCGCTAACCACGGAACACTCCCCATCCAACAGGCCGCACCGACTCGAGCTTCAACAAGGTCGTCCTCCGCCGCCTCTTTATGTCGCGCATCAACAGGCCCCCCGTGTCGCTCTCGCGTATCTCGCAGAACATCCAGAAGGAGGAGAAGCGCACCGTTGTCGTCATCGGCACCGTCACCGACGACAACCGCCTCCTCAAGGTCCCCACCGTCAACGTCGCGGCCCTCCGCTTCACCGGCACTGCCCGCGCCCGCATCGAGGCCGCCGGCGGCAAGGCCATGACCCTGGACCAGCTCGCGCTCCAGGCCCCCACTGGTAGCAACACCCTGCTCCTCCGTGGCCCCAAGAACTCGCGTGAGGCCGTCAAGCACTTCGGTCACGGCCCCCACAAGCACAAGGTACGTTCGCCGCTCCCCCGCTCTACTAGCGGTAGGACACGCATGGCTAACCGTTTATCCAGCGCCCCTACGTCGAGTCCAAGGGCCGCAAGTTCGAGAAGGCCCGTGGCCGCAGGAGGTCGAGGGGTTTCAAGGTCTAAGGACCTCGATCCCGGTGGCTGTTTGTGGAACGGTTATTCGTGTCTCTCGTCACTTCCGCGCCGCCTTATCGACCTTGTTCGGTCGAGCGGCGGGGTCGTTCTTTGCCGGATGTCAAACGCTTTCAGTTTCAAGGCATGGTTTGGGGCGTACATAGGCAACCTGAATGGGGAATGTTACGAGGAATAAAAAAATGGAACGCCTTAGCGAAATTTGATTTTTTTCTTCTTCTTAAGATTGTTCGTATGTCGCGGACTTTTTGCGCCGCATGGCTACAAAGTATTGCTCCCGTGATTCCTACTCCGTATCAGTTCTACTGTCTAGCCAGAGTAGCAAGTGCCTGGTCTGACGGGTGGATGTTGGAAAGGAGTTGAAAAGGAAGAGGCCTACCTTTCGCGAGGAATCGGGCTTCTCGCGCTGGACCCTGTCAAACATCTTCCTCAGGCTCTCCTCGAGCTTCTTGTCCTCGGCGCCGGCGTAGAACTTGCAGACGAAGTGGCCACCGGCCTTGAGGGTGTCGCTCGCGAAGCGGAGGGCGGCGGAGCAGAGGTCCTACAAGTCACACGGGGCTTGGTTAACGTTTCTGGGCGGAATGTCTTGTACCGATGAATGTGCTGGGTAAGGGATAAGTGGAGCAGGATAGGGTGAGACGGGGAAGGGAAGGGGGCGCACCATGCTGCCGGCGTGGTCCCGGAAGGCCATGCCGCTCGTGTTCATCATCCTGTCCAAGGTATTACTCATTCCGGTCTTGCGGAAGTCTGAGGGGAGGAGCCAGGGGGCTGACATGTCGCTGAGGACAACCTAGCCGTCGTTAGTCCCGTAACTTGGTGAGAGAATCGCGGCCAGGGGTGGACTGGGGAAGGTAGAGGGAAGGGGGGGGGGGGGGGGGGGG